>JASVER010000139.1:1536137-1579954 GCA_030449065.1 Oceanodroma leucorhoa
TTCCTTCCTTCCTTCCTTCCTTCCTTCCTTCCTTCCTTCCTTCCTTCCTTCCTTCCTTCCTTCCTTCCTTCCTCCTTTCCTCCCTCCCTCCCTTCCTTTCTTTCTTCCTTCCTCTCTCTCTCTGTCTTTTTCTCTGTCTTTCCCTCTTTCTTTCTTCCCCCCCCTCTCCTTTTTTTGGTGTAAATCAGGGGCAGGACTACAGTTCAGTCTTATTCTCAAGTGCCACCTCACAGCGCTCGGCATTAGGAGTGTTACCCGTGGGTTTTTCTTACAGAGAATCATGTAACAAGTCAAAATACAGGTCAGTTAAAAATGATGTGAAACTTGGCAAGCACTTTACTGTTACTCTCCGGCTTCAGCATGACTTGGGGATTTAGTAAGTGGGTTAAGGAGTTTTCCCATCAAGGTCAGTGGCAGGAATCTGGTGCAAAGTGGTAATAACCACAAGGTGTTTGCATTTTCTGGCCTAAAGATCAATGAGTTTGGGTCTAGCTCGTGCTGCGGGGATAGTAGCATTGCAAAAAGCCTCTAATAATAAGTCTGAAGGTTTTTTTTTTACCTTTTTTTTTTTTTTTTTGTCCAGACAGGAAAATATATGAATGCATGCAAACAGGACTCTTTTCTCCAAGGCAGGCTACGGGAGGTGGAGGACCCTGATGGCGTAGTATTTGTACAGCACCCAGCGCCATGGGGCAGTGGTCCCTGGATGCTGTCCTTCATCTTTGCAAAGTCCCTGTGATTATGAATGTCCATGAAGTCTGGAGCATGTGCCCTACCATCACCTGGTTGAGTTCTAATACTAGAAAGACCTAGCTGGATCCTTTTCCTATTGCAGAATCTGTGGAAAAACATTCCAAGAACTGGACATTGAGGCTTTAGCGTCATCAGTGTTAAGAGATACTTTTCCAAACAGAGGTGTGTGATGATATATGTTTCACGGTCCAATTCAACTCAGCTAACCCTAGTAGTCTAAGACTAAGCCATCTAGCCAATGCTAAGACAGGCAGACACTTTCATTAGATGGCTGATCACCTTATTTCGACATTCATCATGGGATGAGATTAATCACACTCTGGGGTGCACGTATAGAGGAACGGTTTGCAAGTATTTCCATTAGCTGACTTGTAGACAACTTGTCTGGGATTCACTCTTCTAATTTTAGCTGTCCATATTCAGTATTTCCTTCAAATGCCCATTCCAGTAATGGAGAATTAGTCAATGCATTCAGTGAGGGTAGGGATATGATTCATTGAACCTGAGAGAGGCACCTTCTTTAGGATAAAATAAATCTTGTCCTGTACTTCGTCAATGCCACTGACTCACTCTCTTCTGAGAAGAAAGAGAGCCTGGGATGAATTGTTCAGTAGTCACTTCCCTTGTGGAAACCCACAAATAGTGGGACAAATCCCACCCCTAAAGATAAAGCAGATGAATACCATCCTGAGTATATGAGATGAGGTCAATCTTCACTGCCTGGCCACAGAGATGTTACCAATCTGGTATCCAGATATGCTAAAGCACTTGTCCTCCAGCTGTAGTTGCAAAGCATTCCTGTTATAAAGGCAATAATGCCCCTGACAGTGAGAACTGTAGCCACCAGTGCTGAATGCAATTGTGGAAAAGATTTTGGGGAAAGCTCTACAATGGTCTATCTGCCTCAGACCTCTTGGACTTTTGGAAGTCAACTTATAAACATAGAAATTAAATTGAAGCATACCCCAGACCTATTTTGATTCCACACTGGCTTCCGGAGAGAATTGAGAAGCCTGACTTGACCTACAAAATCCTACATGTTACAGGTCCTTAAAACGTTAGATGTCATTCTTATGTGTCCACCATCACAACAGGGAGATGAACATGAGTCGAATACCCATCCGACTGGAAGAGGGAAGAAGGTTGGTATCAGAGATTCCCTTCTGTGCACAGCATTTTTATGGCCCAGATTATCTTGCATCTGTGGACCTGTCAGACCTGCTGCAAAGCTCACCAGCTTGACATGGGTTGGCACACCAGCAAGTCATGGGGCTTTCATGCGAGTTTCTTGGTTTTGTGTTTCTCTGATTTACTCCAGGGTCACATATGGCTTGGCTAGATGCTGTTTTTTATTTCTCCCTGCACATCCAGATATATCGATATTAATTGTTCTTTTCAGGCTTTGGCTACTTCTTCTTTAGTAGAAAAATATAACTCAACCAATGATGAATTCTTGGTTCATGCCCACAAATCAAGACTGTGAACTCAACCCTGGATTATTACTGTTCGTTTACAGATGATCAGTTGGAAAGATGGAGAGGCACTCAAGTACTGCTGCCAGCACTATGTTGATGAGGTCCACTGCCTTGCAGTGATGTTTCCAACCTCACTTGTAATCTGTCAGGGTGCCTACAAGGAAAAGCATATGGCTCAACATCAGCCTAGCAAGACTGAACACAACCTGGCTTTAAAAATAAAAAATAAAAAAAAACAAAACAAAACAAAACTTGAGAAATTCCTTTTGTCACTAATTTTTTAGAAACTTCCTTGGTCACTGTCTGCCAAGGAGTTGCTTGCATCTGCTATTTATTGCAAACACTAATCCATAGCCACACCACTGGATTTAACGCTACCTGTAAAGCCACTTCATCAAGCTGGTCACTGACAGACTTCCTTCGGTGAGCAAAAGTACTTAAGAGGAAAAGAAAAGAAGGAACCGATACAAATAAGTTGCTATGGAGAAAATTAATAGAATGATCATCATGCATAGCATGACTTAAAAAGCATAAAAAGATTTAAATTAAGGAAAAAAAAAATGGGGAAAGTTTGAAACAGATTCAATATTTGAATTAACATCAGATGTGCATTCTTTTCATCAGAGCAGATGAAATTCAACTATTTTTTTCTTTTTCCTTTTATCTTTCTCCTCCTCTCTCTCCTTTTTCTTTTTTTTTTTTTTTTCCAATAAAATAGTAGTCCAAAAATAGTAAGAGTGAGAAAAGTAAACTGACAGGTATTAATTAGCTGGACAGGTAGGAAAAGTAAAACCTGCACATCTCCATACTCTGGAAATCTTGGAGGAGAGAGGGAGGGGTCAAATCACATTTAAATATTTAACCCATTCAGTGATTTTTTTCATCAACTTTCTTATGCAGTTAGAGGCAAGAAAGATGGATATTGCTTGCACCCTTCTCTGATTAATGTTTTGTCTGGAATGACTTCTGACTTCTGCACCAAAACCAACAGCTTTTCCACTATGAACATAGTGCCAACTTTAGGAATTAGTTATTGAAGTGTTAAACACATCTTGGACTTCTCTCTGTATATCCTACCTTCTCATACCTTCTGCTGAGGTCAGAGGAAGCTTGGGCATGCTCTGCATATACTAAATCCTGCCAAAGCAAAGGGATCTTAAACTTCCCCTTTGGTCCCCCCAGGCCATGAGAGTTTGTGCTCTCACTGTTACGTCCCGCTGCCTTACTCCCCCCTGCATGATGCTATTCCCGTGCCTGAATGCCTTTGAAAAACAGGGCTTCGTGATACAGGTAGGAACACAGAAAATTAGGTTACTGTTTAACTCCCATTTCCTTTCACTACATTTAAAGATCATAAGCTGGTTTTGCTCATTCATAAACTCACCAAGATATCTTTTTAAATACTCATGAAAATCTGACCCTTACTCTCTGTGTCTTTCACCTTACAAATTCAAAGAATTTCAAAGCCACTCTCATGTACCTGATATGAGAAGTAGAGTCTGTTGAAGGGGTCAAGCATCAGTTCCTTGCCATTGCTGGTGGCAAGTGTTTTCCGATAGACCCGCGGCATGTCGGAGACATCCTGCTCAATGTACGTCCACCAGGTCTACACAACTGGAACATTACTAGGGAATTATCTTCCCAGGACAGTTTCAAAAGCCACAAATTGTCTGGTTTTCCACATTTCTGGTAGGGAAGGCAAGAGAAAGGTCAGTTTTTTCCTTATACAGTCCCATCACTGTGCCTGACCTTTTGGGGGAGCAGGAGAAGTCGAGTCTCTATGACCTTTTCAGTTCTTGTTTTTTCTCCTGAGACTGCCATACAGGAATTCAGATGTCAGGCTCCTCCAGAGAAGAACCAAGAGCAGGAGCTGAATCTTGTACTATAAACAGGTGAATACTACCCTAGCTGAGGGCTATGCACTCTATGATCAAACACCACATTGTCTACTGTCAGCCCTCAGTTAGAAATAATCTGGGGCCATTGTTGAGCAAAGGCTGGGCTTGAACAAGGAACCAAAAAAATATAGGTCAACAACACAGAGGGCTGATTGATTGCCTCAAAATGATAACCAGATTATTTTGTTAATTTCTCAGGAGACATAATTACAGAGATCATCTTCTTTCAGCAATGTGTCTTCTCAAGGTGTCAAAACAATTTCTGGTATTTTCTTTGGAATTACTACCAAGGTTAATTTAGTGCCATAAACCCAAATTTCCCAAGTATCTGCTCTTGGAAACAATAAAATACAATAGAAGCAAAGAATCAGGCAAAATTAAAACTTCCTAAGACTCATTGCACCTGTCTGTCTCATACTTATTATCTGTAAAATAACCCAAGAGTATTGAAGAAAAGAGGAATATAATTTGACATTATTAACATCATCAATCAATCTTCACCTATGCTGAGATGCGCACATGCTCCTGTTCCTGAAGACAAGAATGTGCTTAAGTGCTTTGCTGCATTAGGTACATGAAGGCAAGTGACTGCACACATTAGAAATACCCTGTTACATGAATTTCCCATTCTGTTACTCACTCATTAACACATTTCAGAGGAGAGGATAAAGCATGGAGTATTGATCAGACAGCTCCGGAAACACTTCACTAAGAAATGAAAGCTTTAAAGGTAGGATGTATTTTCCCAGATTTTAGCAAAGTTAGAGAAACCATCTGAGAAAATCACTGGCGTGCTCCAATAGTTGATGGGGAAAAAAACAAAGTGCTAGTTACCCTGTAACAGCAATGTGGGAGAGAAATAATTAATTTGGTTCTTTTTCTGATAACATTTCAGACTGACAACACCTTTAACTTCTGCTTGTGCCTTTCATTACACCTAGGAAGAGATCTTCCCTAGCCTCAAGATGAAGGTCTAATCCCTAGGCCATGTTGCCAAGTCTTTTCCACTAGATGAAAGATGAGACAAGAAACAACAGATGGATATAAACCAACAATGTAGCGCAAAGAAGTCATGAGACAAGCTGGTGCGACCATGCTCAAGATATCCCTCCTTGCAGTTTTCTGCAGGCACTAATTTCTGTAGACAGCTGCTTGGGAAAGATTTTCAGAGGTAGGTGCACCATAACACCCACAGCTTGGGAATCTCTGGGCTAGAGGAAAGAGGATAATTTTCTCCCCTTATGTTCTAGAGCTCAGTAAAGTCCTACATCCTACACAGCATACATGTCTACTGAGATGTTTTTCTACACCTACCTCCAGTCTCTCTCCATTCCCCTCCAGCCCCAGTACTGGCAAGATAAGTTGGAAGTCACACCAGTACCATTACTACCACAAATGGCTAATAGCTATAGGAACCTCCCAGGAGGTCTAAAAGAGACAACAAACCCAAGTTGCAACAGAGAAAATATGGTTAGACATTATGAAAAACTTTTTCAGCAGGACAATAGTCATTCTAGAAGGTCCCTGAACAAGCTGCTGAGAGAGGGGGCTTGGATCAGAAACCACTGATCCATCCCTCCTTGTGTCATAGTGTGATTGTAACTGTAAAATGCACAGTAGCATCCCTCAGTGCAATGAAAAAAGACACCTGCAAATGCTCCATGAGCCTCATGACAATCATCTCTGCGTTAAATATTGTTTGCTTCTGCTGCTTGGGCTGAAAATACAGCTTAAAAGTCCTCCATGGGTTGGCATCCCTCCTGTCCACCAGCACCAGGGGAACAGTGACACATGATTAGGAATGGTGTCAGTCTTTCAGTGAGTGCCAGGAACTAGGTGACAAAAAGCTTGGAAAAGATACAGTTCCTTCACCTCCAAAAAATTCAGGTGTTTTGCTTGAGGTTGTAACCAACTGCCACTAGCCTTATTTTTTGATCTGTGGGCGCCTTCTGAGCTCATGGGAGATGGTGGACATACTAGCTGCTTTTCATTCAGAATGAAGGATGAAGCTATTTGCTGTTTTCCTATTCGGTGATATATGAAACCATAGAAGGTGCTTTCTGATGGTTGGCCCATCCTAGCAAAGTTGAAGGTCAAGCTTAACTGTGGATGCCCAGAGGTTTCCCTGGAAACTGAGGAACAACACAATGATGGAGAATGGCTTGAATCACTGTTCAGTGCCTGGCTGGAGCAGAAAACCAACAAAAGTAATGATAAAAGGCAGAAGAAGCCAGAGAGAACCTGTTAGCATGGCCTTGTGAAGGAGCTAAGAGAGAGGAAGAAAAAGCTTCTGTTTATTCAAGGTCTACACGGAAGCTGGCTCAAAAATTCCTTATTCTTAGCTCTTGGTTCCATTCATTGAAAATAGGAACACACCCCAAAATACACCCATCCCACTAGAAACAGCCTGGCAAAAGTCCCAAATGTGTCTCACTGGCTGGGTCAAGAGACGTTACATCTAGCTCTCAGGAGGAAAAGAAATGTGGCAAGCATTTCCTTCAGCTTAAACATGGCTAGAATTTGCTTCATAGGCAGGGGAGTATCTCTCCACAGCTCATTATAGTTTCAGATCATTGTGAAGGCAGGCAGAAACATGCACACCACTACAAATTCACAGGAGGAGGTACTCCTTCCTTACACAAGGGAACCCCGCTTGATTGCAGTCCAGCTGCAAATCTAGCAAAAAAAAAGAAGGTAGTTCTCTGTTTTGACAGAGCACTGGCTTCCACTGAAAGTGTTGGAGAGCTTTTTACAGGAGGGTTGGGGTGAGGAAGGTAAATGAACTATTTCAGATGGCTAATGTTCGTGAGACAGAAAGATCAACCCATCAGGAGCTATCTATTCACAAGCATTCATGAAAGATCTCTGAGTTAATAATAAGGTGTCCAGATTAAAATACAGGAGCTATAATGCAAGAATGAATTAATGCTCCATCAAAGTACATTTTCAGAAGTGGCCAACATTTACTGCATTGGGAAAATGGACTGCCTTTATTTTCCCTGTTTTCCCCAAACACTCACTTTTGAAATTCTCTTACTCATTTCCGTATCTATAGGTTGATGACCCATTTCATTCCGGTACAAAATATAAGGTTTTTCTGCTTGACCCACTCCCTCTTAGAGATGCTGCTGGGAAGGGCAAGCACGAAAGAGCTTTCTGTGCTGGTTCTTTTCCTGGTTTCATAACCTAACACCTTTACAAGAGCTACAAAACCCCAGAGGATGTCAAGATTAATTTGAAACACTTCCTAAAGGCTTGCAGAAGTGCTTATGTGAGAGGAACCACTGCTAAATTTGCCACACACTGTACTCAACTTTCACCACCGATAACCACTCCTTTTCCTTTCAAAACAGCAACAGAAGTTTAATTTCTTTAAATTTCAGGTGTTCAAAGGGTGTAAAAGCATTCACTGAAGACTAAATGAATGGTAAAACTGAAATGTAAAAGTAATCTATAAACCTAAAGAGACACTAAAGGGAGTTAAGCTCTTCGGTGTAGAGCAGAAACCTCCAGCAAAAACCACGAGAAGTGATGCTGGGAGAAGCTAGAAAAGATTATGTCCCTACCTAAAAACCTTTATCCCATTTATGAAATAGGTGTCAAGTCTTCAGGACTTTTTGAGTTTCTCACTGAAGAGAGGCAGCTAACGTAGCATTAAAGTCTAGAAAGATCTTTTTGGACTAGTAAAGCTGGACCTTGATATTTGCATGGTATTAGCATTTTTTCACCCTAGGATGAACAACAGCTTTTCACTGTATGTGAAGCTGAAGAAGAGACTCGTGCAGACACTCCCAAGTACTCACAAAGTGGCTGTCCTCCTTCCCCTTTGCACTAGCCACCAGATACACCAGGCTCAAACACGTCCCCTGTGCTAAAAAACAGTGGAAAACTTCTACCTTTGCTATCCTGGCCATTGGTGAGCCAAACCCATCCATTTGGACATTCAGCATTTTATCTCAAAGTAGTTGAAATGGAAGAGTTGCAGTGAGGGGTTCATAATCAGGAAGGAAAACAGACCATCTTCCAGACCAGAGCAGATCAATCCAATATCTGACAGCCTAGAGGGGCACTAAACCACCTCCTTTCTTAAAAAAATCAACCCACTTTTCCATTAGAGCAGCAGTTCCTAGACAGATGATCCAGACAGTCATTAGCACTTGAGTCCATGACAACCTTTCCCAGATGGTCCTTAGGATCATATAAAAAAGCACTATCAACTTGAGGTTTGATGGAAAGGATGCATCATGGTTTACGGTTGGACTCGATGATCTTAAAGGTCTTTTCCAACCTTAATGATTCTATGATTCTATGATTCTACAAGATATTGTGGTAGAGGTCAATTAAGCCAAGAAATTTTGGAATCTTTGTGGTGAGGTTAAGGTTGATATTCAAAGCTTTTCTTCCCCAGCACACTATAGAAGCCTGCAAAAAACAAATAAAGCAAATGCTCAGAATGAAAAAGTAAACACAAAGGAGAGTATAAGTCCTGAAAAAAAGGTTTCCAGAGACTCCATGAATCTTCCTCTTGGGGAAGAATCTAGGAAAGACACGGAGTTTCCTTAGGCTCCAGACTTAGTGGAGCAAGATATCCATCCCAGTTAAATTAGGCACTGAAATTAGGAATCTAGTCCTCTGCTTTAGTAACATAGAGGTCTCAACACACCCAAGAAAAATAGCTCTTGGGGAGGCAGGACTGTCCTTTTGCTCCACTGCCTGCAGGAGATCCTGGGATCATCTAAGAAGTGTTTCAGGTAAGCACCTACAGTTATGGAGGAAATGTCTGGGCCACAACGACTAGACTTTTGCTATTGATTTATGTGACAGTTACTCAGGTCCCATAATGATGGGACTATAAAACTTACAGAGACAGCTCAACCTATTCTCCATTGATCATCTGCACAGCACACCAGAACAACTCAAGGTCACTCATTTAAAAAGTTTCCCTCGGTCATAGGGACACATGTATCCTTCTTGCTTGTGCAATGGGCAGATTGCTTGCTTTTGGCCTTTTTCCATCAAAATATTCAGGAGAGGCCTTTAAAGTTAAGATTTGGGGAAAGCTTTTCAACCACAGTTTGTCTTGAGTGAAACCACAGGAAGACACATTGTCAGTAATATCTGAGGAAAGCTACTGAGCAACTTGTTTTGCTTCCTGTAGCATGTATCACAAGTGAGCAATGATCTAAACCTTGCCTGGTTAAGTAAGTGCCCAAGAAATGCTACCGAGGGCATTTCATCTTGAATTCTGAACACAGACCAGAATCTGGAGAACTTCAAGATAGTCCTGAGGCTGTGAAGGTGATAACCAGAGCCAATAAAAATATTTTAAAGTATAATTCCAAAGAATCAGTGCCAGAGGAAAGAAGTTAAAGGGTAAAATTAAAGATTCATTTCTTTTTTCCTCTTGCTTTGTAGCTTTGGAAAGCTACCAGTCAGTTTGAAACGATATTCCCCTAGAATACACCTTTTGGGGACTGGCTGCAGCTGGAGAAGAAATGAACGAAAGGAGCCCACCTGGGGGTGAACAACTGAAAAGAGCAGCAGGTGGTTTTCTTTAAGCACCAGGAGAAGAGCAGGCGTTGTCTCTGAGAACTAGTTTTCAGGTTCTAAGTGAAACGTGAATGTGGGACGTAACATCAGCAGGATGTTGGCTGATGAGAACACTTCATAATTGATGTCTTTCTTCTGTTTCATTGTGCACCCTCGTTCAATCCAGCTGTTCCTTCATTAGACCAAATGGCGGTACAAATCTCTGAGGATAGGCTACATCTGGTGTATGAATACGTAATTATGTTTCTCTGTAGGCACCATATGAATGCACAGGTAACTATGACATTCGGCATCTAAGAAGATGTGTTATCTAGGCCAAATGAAAAAGCAAAAAAAAGCCTTCTAGGATCAAAACAAGAACAAGTTCAGGTCATCAGCTGTTGGGAGGATGTATTTTCATTGACGTACGTTACTCAGTTTGCTGTTGGGAAAGAAGAAGAGTGAAAGTGCAATAAATGCATGAAGGCGTTCTCAGAAGTGTTCCATACAGAGATGCTTCTTACGGGATCATGAGAACATACATTTGCCTTACATTCTTTCAAAATCCATCATGTTTATCAGTTTCAAATTAACCTATTTCAAAGCAGATTTGGAACTACTTTTACTAATATGTACAAAAATAGTGAAAAAGAAAACTGAATCTTTAAAAAGTTTAGACATTAAGTTGTAAATTGTGTCAAAATTATGATTAAACCTCTTGGTAAGACATAATTTTTTTGCAAAACCATAAAAAGTAAAAAATTTCCAAATATGCATCAATTCAGAAGGAAGCAGAAGCTTCAGCCCCAGCTGCCTTCTCTAAAAGAGATCAAAACAAGAATCCCAAATTTGTGCACTCTGAGATTTTAGAAGAATTCAACTCCAGATCTGACATTTGCAATTCTGACCCAGGTCTGTTTTTTTCAGAAAAGCATGATCTGAATTTTATGCTCAGAACAATGCTCCAAGCAGGCTGAGCTCCATTCTGAAGAGCTCTGTTCTGCACTATGGAAGAAAAAATATTTCAGGCAAAGTAAGATAGAGTCTGAACCTCTGCCTGAAATTCAATCTTACCCTTGCTGGAGGTCCTGAAGTTCCCTCTCATTTCCCTCCCATACACATACGAATTTTTAATTTGGCAAGGAAGGGTGCCTGTACTGCTGAGATCTGGAACTGAATTAGATGAGTTGAACTCATCTAATCAGACTTGCTTTTCTGCACAACATCAAATTGCCTGTTCTGGTTGCCACAACCTTGCTGTCTGCCCCTCTGGTAAGTACATTATGTTCACTACCATCCCTTTAATGATGTGTAAGGACTCATGGTCTGGGCGTCTGGAGATATGACCTTTGTTTCTCCTCAACACCAGTAACTCTGGGTGTGTACTACCAAGTTCTTCTGCACAGCAATATGGTGAGGATGGATGGGTGAATGCTTGTGTGACATTTGTACTGGGGTCAATGCAATTTATTGGGCAGGCTTATGAGAGCTAACTCAAATCTGGTATTACTATTATGGTATCAAATGTCATTTAGGTAATGATGACTCTCTAATATTCATACAGCACCTTCTGACCACAGGCATACATGAAATTTCAGAGCTACTCCACAGAAGTAGGTATGTGAGTTATCTGACTGCATGAGACCATGCATCTGCCACCAAGTGAAATGAATGAAAGGGCAAAGGCTCCTGAAATGCAGCTGGCAATATTTCAGCAGCAAGCTGGTGAGCAAAGGGGCAGCCACAGTCCTCGTTAGACTGGAGGGGTGGCGGGGACACGTGGATATAAATCATGTTGGCTCCTGGTTTTGCTAAACACGTCAAGGCTCCCAAGGACATCCTTTCCTCCCCTCACTAAATCAATGCCTAGAGAAAGTGGAACCATGTACATCTGGAAATGAACCCTTAAATACAATTCCCCCCCCCCCCCTTTATTATGCAAGTCTGGATCCACCCATCAGCTGCTTTGCCAGGTACTTTCCCAACCCTTTCATTCTCTTCCCTGTAGAAAGATGTATCAATATATGCCCTTGCTCATTACCAGCCTGACTTACCCCTGTGTTTATGCAGCTTGGAGCTTTGACCTTTCCAGGGATTTTGACATTTGTGGCATTTTCTTGCATCAGAAGTTCCACAATCCCTTTTTCTGTCCCATGCTCATTTGTCTTTGTCCTGGCCTAGGCTTTTATTCTCCTAACAATCACCTCAAAGGGGTCAGCAACCCCAGTCCTGGGTAAACCTTTTGTAAAGAACTTGAGAAACTCACAGTTGTTCCACCTTTTAAGTTTTATTGATCTCTATAAAAAGCTCAGCAGCTCTGTTAAGAGTGTTATGTGGATGAACGCACACAAATGATGATTCCAGCCAAAGGAGGGGAAAAAAATAAAAAAGAATGTTGGGTATTTTTAACTGCTTAACGGGTAAAAATTACACATGAAATCAGAACTGCACATTTGCTTCCAACACGCAGTCTCTTGTTACCATCTTTTGAGGTCTCTCCCTGCTCCTCTTGGGAGTGGGAGGGTTGGTGGTTAAAGAGAGAGCTTTGAAGGTCTCTAAGTGCCCAAAGATGCACAGAGAAGCCCAAAGGAAATTTCAGGTCTGTTTTGACCTGACATAACTAAGCTGCACACAAATATTAAGGATCCAGTCTTTAAAGACACATCTGGAGATGTCTATGGGAGGAACCACATTGTCTTTGGCTTCTTCTGTGTTCCAGAGAGAGCTGGGCATGAGAAGTGACTCAGATCTGAGCTGGGCTGAGTCACCCCTGAAAGATGCTGGCCTTTTCTACTGAAAACCTCAAATCCTCATCATTAAAAGGATAATAAGCTTCCCGTCCTTGCTTCTGTGTGTGTTCATCTTGTCTCCTCAGATTGCAGGTTCCTTGGGAAGGAATTATCTCTGACTAAGTATTTTAAAGTGGCACAAAGCATAAAGTAGTCACATTTCGTTCAGTAATATAAATTAGAAAAACAACAACAGACACCCTGGAAGTTTAATAGTTTTTTTTGTGTCTTGAAGGAGTTGCCCTGAAAACCTGCCTGTCAGCCTTAGGGAAGGTTGGGTGCAGGTGTACATTCACCCAACACTACACCCAACAAAAACATCAACCTCCGTAGCATGTTTATCACTACATTTTAGCACAATACAGAAACTTACAGCAAAATAACACAGGAAGTAATTCAGGTGGGTGCAGCTGAGATGAGACAGTAGATGAAAAAATACATAATAGGGCAATAAAGAGACAACTAATTGAAGGAACAAACCAAAGAGAAATTAATGGAGGTCCACCCCTGAGCTGTTCTCAGAAGCCACTCAACAACTGATTCTTCTATTTTATGGTGTCACTGGAGCACGACATTATTTGGCATAAGCATGCACTAGACTGCTGTCCTCAACAAGTGAGGTTAGGTGAGCTATATGTAACAATAACTTTATAGATGTTGAAAAAAATCCCCCCTATCCTTCAGATACATACACAGAGAATGTTCCACTAGGATATTCCTCTTGCTTTGGACAATTTAACAGCTACGGAAGTTAGTAATTTAAGCAAACTATCAATTGTCTTTTAATCTCTACTCTGGAATAAAAAGCAAATCAATACACAATTAACTAAAAATATACTGTAATAAAAATACTCTTCTCAGCACTAGAAAAACTTGAAATGTAAATTTTCCCCTAGAATAGAGCCAAAGACCAAAAAATACACCAACGCCTCCTACCATCCAGCAACCAGCTTCCCCATGGAGGGTCAAGCGTTTGCCGCTCCTCATCCCTTTTCACTATACCTCCCGCAGTCTTCAAACCCTTGTTTTATGCCATACCAGCCAGGGCAACCCATACCATTTTATTGTCCCCTTCTTCCTCCTGAACAACCCCTGTGGTCACTGCCCCAAGGAGTCCTTGCTGTCCTTTGCAGCAGGTCCACTGCTGTCTTGTCTATCCATACTCCCTCCTCTCTATCAATATATTTTTAGACTCATCTTCCCAGGAAAACCAGGCTCACACTGGTGAGACTGTGATTGTTTCTGCCTATTCATCTCCCCAACAGCTTTTGAACTCTTTGACTAACTTCAGACAACTCTCAGCAAACACATACAGTTAGAGGAGAGTCAGTGCTCCCATCCAAAGAAAAGGTTGTTGCTTGTCAGCTTTTATCAGATACTAAGGAGTCCACATCTGAGAGGTATTATCAGAAAGGTATTATGAATGCTCACAACTGAAAGGAAAGCTTTGGTCATACCCTAGGCCAATCAAGAGAGACAAATCCAGGGGATTTCACTGTTCAAAGAGGTACGATCTTGCAATATCTTCCTCCAGTATTTCAGCATCACTCACCAATGAAAGGTGCAGTTTACTGTCAGCTTAAGAAAATCAAAGACAGGTTTTGTGTTGGCACCAAAAGGGACAGTCCCACTTGTGCCGGTGTCCTTGGTGGTGTGTTCACACAGCCTCCAGCGTGTCAGCTGTGGCAAGCGTGCTCACACGCAGTGACTGCTCCGCTCACTGATCCAGCAGAAAACCAACACAGAAAAGACAATAATTTTCAAACAGAAGAGGCAGCGGGAAGGGTGAGCCCATCTCTGCTCACATCCATGGGAAGAACAATGTGCCTTTGGTTGCTGCATGGCAGGCAGCAACTTAAGCCAAACGTGAAGTCACAAACTGACAGTTTCCTGCAAGCTCTGGACAATGATTGCTCTCCTTTTTCCAAAAACCATGGATTTTTACACACACAGGGAAAGCGGTGGGAAGGAGTGCTTGAAGGCAGAGCTGGTACAGAAGAAGGAGCATTAATATGATCTCAGGACCATACCATACCTTCATACCGTTTCATACCATACCTTCTTACTGCATCCTATGTACACAACTCCCTCTCTGCAGTTTCCCCGTGCTGATTACTGTAGGGAGATTGCCCTTGTGCTCGATTTGTCACCCAAGGAACGTCTCTGCTAGCTTGCCCACCCCGAGGGCACCACACAAGCCCCAAGGTCATACTGAACACCACTGATTCTTCAGTTGTCATGAGGTGTCCTGCAGTGTGAGGAACACCACCATGCTGTGCCAAAGGACTTGTTGGTTTGGAAAATTGATGACTGAGGGGGAACATGAGCAGGCTACAAAATCGTGAGGGGCCAAGAGATGGTGAATAGGGAAATGATCATTCACACTCCCTTCCCATCCAAGAAGACAAGGAGACCAACACAAGCACAAGGAGACGCTTTTTCACAAAAGTTGTGCTAAGCTGCAGAGGCTCTTTGCTGGATGGTGCCACTGGTGTTTGCATGGGTTTAAGAAGTGTTTGAATAAATTCACAGGAGAAAAATCCACAGGGTGCTGCCTGGTACCATCACACCAGCTCTTATCCAGAAGATCCCTGAGCCCTGGCAGGGCTTGGGGTTGGGGTACACCAAGGACATATTCCAGTGCATTTACTCTGCTCTTGCCCTCCCATTGAGATCTGCTTCGGCTGCTCAGGGCTGCACCATCCTTTGCTCTGACTCACCACCACAGTTGTGCCATCCTAGGGAAAGGCTCGTTCAAAGACATCTGAGGGATCACACAGCAGGAACTGGTTGATTTTCTGTTCCACGTCATCCCCCAGCACCCTCTGGGCTGTCCCCTTCCCCTTGGCAGTACCCTTGACTCTCTCCCCTCCATCCAGGGCTTGCTTTCCCTTTCCCTTGCTGGTGATATAACTCCAACCCCTCTACAACCCTCCTTGTCCTCCCCTTCGCTCCCCTCCTTCCCTCACTCCTTTTCTTGCCGCTGTCATGTTTCCCACAGCATGCAGCCCACCTCGGCCAAGAGACGTCAAACAAAGGGGCTGACATTACACTCGTTGCCCGCCAGCTTCTCCAAGTGCTCCCAGGACCTCGGTACTACAGATGCTGTGTTTTTTAATTCCCCTCTTAACGCTCCCCCCCCCCCCCCTCCAGCTTTTGTTGAATAATTGTCATGAACAGGGAAGGCTCTTGCTCTCTATTTAAGAGCGCTGTGAATCAGAAAGGAGAATGTTAAAATTCAGAGTGGGGCTGTCTCCCCCCTCTCTTTTCTTTCCCCCTCTTATCCCCACTCCTGCCCTTTACTGCAGCTGGTGGGGCTTTCTCAGCCAAGGCACAAAGAAACGCGAGACCCATACAAGGATGCAGCTAATCTGCCCCACGTAGCCTGTGCCCACTGGCACCACCATCGGCTCCCCCACCACCCCACAAAATGACAAAGGAACCTTGATTATTGACTCACCGTAACCAGCTGAAGGAGGGGAAGGGGGGAAATAATGCACTGCATTCGTTTATAATAGTGGGCTCTGAGTCTGCCGGGAGATTGGCTGGCATTTCGGCAGCTGAGGGGGCCGCCCCGTGTCTGAGCTGTCACACTGACTCACCTGCCACAGCAGCAGCTCGGAAAGGCACCTCGGGAGGAGTGGGAGAGGGAGAGGCAGGGGATGGAGGAAGATGCACACCTCACAGACACGTGGAGGGAGGATGTCTGCCCCCCCCCCCACCCTCCCCTCCCCGTTCTACCCCACAGATGCACACGTTGCGCCTTTCAGGAGTCATTCACGCTCCTCCTTCATGAAGCAGGGCAAAAACTCTGATTACTTCTCAGCCCCTCTCAGCTCCCCATCCACATTTGTCACAGGATGATACAGTATAAGGAAGCCCAAAGTGACAAAGACAATTGCCCTGTGTGACCTGCAGTCTCACTTCACCAAAGCATCGCTTTTCGGGGGGAGAGGACCTGGGCAGGAGATCATAGCACTGCTTGTCTGGGTGCTGGACCCAACCTTGGGACTGAAGCACTTCGCCTTCACCGGGGAAAGACCATGAACATCCCTGGTCAGTGGCTGGTGGGTCATCGCAGTCCCTCGCCCTGAACATGGAGGCAGGAGACAAACTCTGAGGATGTTTCTACAGGAGCTTCGAAGTTCCTTTCCAGCGTTCGTGAGTGATTCCAGCGTACGATGGAGAAAAATCAGCATTCATTGTATTACCAGCTACCTTTTCTCTTTGGAAATTTACTTAGTTTTTTAGGACCACAGGGAACCAGGTGGCAGGACTTTGAGTGCCTCTTCTTACCTTGGGTGCTGCTCCCTCCTCCTGCCATCCTCTTCCTCCTTCTTTTTCCCCCTGTTTTTTTTCATCCCATGTCTGGCCACTCCTCTTCCAGCCCGTTTCCATATATTCTTCCCTCCATCCTTGCTTCTTCCTCCTGCTTTTGCAAGTCCCCTGTATGAAAACAGACACCTAAGTATCTTCCCTTTGCATTGACAAACCTTCTGAAAATAAATGAGGAAAAGGGTGGTTACTCCTATATCTTTTTCTCCAATTTATTTCATGAGCAGGTAACTTCTGCATTAAAACTTTTTCCGCTGCTCAGAGACCAGTCAGTTCCCCTCACCGTTAATGGCATCCTCAAAGGATTCAGTTTCTGCTCTGAAGGTGTGTGAATGCAGCACTGAGTGGAAAGGGAGTGCTTTGATAAAGTATTATCAAGAAATGTGTAATGAAGGATGAGGTAAAAGGCTTCTAGGGCTGGGACCAGAAAAAGGAACATCAATAGTGCAGAGGGGGGATAGGTAAAGCTAATTAGTAGGAAAATGTGATGATAACCGATATAATCTTTTGGTATTTCACCACCTGTCTGGCTAAAGCACCTATTGCCCCTGCAATGAGCTCTCGGACTCCAGCCTGGGGTCAAACAATGAGGTTTTCATGTGTGTTTGCAGCTTCTAAATGCTTCTAGATTAATAAGAGTTATGAACGATAATCAATAATTGTCATATGCTGTAATAAACTTTATTTCATTTCCAGCCTTCATACAATCCAGAAAACATCAGAATCCCAAAGACATTATTATTTGGGGCATTAAATCCCAAAAGAAGAAATCTAACAGTATACAAGCTGCAAACCACAGGACACCCATCCAACGCAAACAAAAATTCAATGATAGGGAAGTGAAAGAAACCACTAATTCAGAGTTATTTTATTTCCCCTTCCAATACTGTGAGCACAGGTTGAAGGTGTTTTCTTTCTCCCTACATAAAGGACTTCAGTGTTTGATTTATACTCTGAGGCCTTGTTTGCTGCCTTGCTTCTGAATCTGACTGGGATGGCACAAGAATGTTCACTGAAAGCTTACAGTTATTTCACTCCTGGCAAAAAGAAAAAGAAGGAAAAGAAAAAAAAGAAAGAAAAAAAAGAAAGGAAGGAGGGGAACACCACAAATTAATTCAAAAGTGTTGGGAGCTTTATGTTCATTTCCAAGGGTTGCCCCTTTCATTTCTAATCAATATTGAGCTGGGAATAAATCTACAGGATTGATGTGCACACTATGCTGAGTTATTTCATTTTAGCTTGTACCGGAAAATGATTTCAACGGTGTTTTCTGGTGGCTGGTACTGTTCCCTCCACCTCTGACACACTGGATTTGGCTAGGAGGCTCTGCACAGAGGAGAGAAACAGACTTAAAAGCATCGGAGAAAAGTCAAAGTAAAGAGCAACCCTTCAAAAAGAGGGAATGGGGGAAGATGAGGCAACCACAAGGCAAAGGGAGAAGGGAGATGGCTTGATGCTGGGGAGAGTGGTTTAGTGGCCAGAGGTCAGCTGGTTTTCACTCGGGTCTAATTTTGTCTGGCTGATATTTTCCACAAGTGTTGGTGTCTCTGGCTTGCTGGGCGATGGCTTGAACACTTTACCCTCCAGGCCCCGTTTTCATCTTTCCCAGTCGAGGGCGATGGGATCTGCCCGTATTCTACTGTGCTAACTCCATGGTTTATATTGTACAGGAGTTGTTACCAGAGCCCAGGATCCCCATTTCAATATTTTAAATAATTTCTCTGCACTGAAAAGCTATTTTTAGTGGAAGGAAGACCCTGGCTGGCACCAGAATAGTTCACTTTGGTTAGATCCTCATTCAAACAGCCAGATTTGCTAAGCAGAGTTGTACTTTCTTCACGGAGTCGCAGGTCAGGAATTTTCCTGATGAGCTGGTCAGGAAGGGATTGTGATGCAGGTGAAAACCAGTATGTTTCTGAGACTCATGGATTTACCTCCACTGCCTGGTCGAGTGCTCCTCTGTGCACTCTCTACTCACAGCTCACACCTCTGCTTCAGCAGAATAACCTCCTGGCTCTGCAGCCATGTGCTATTCAGCATGGGATTGTGGTCATCCCTTCTGCACCCCTCTCTCTGCATTCACTCACCAATGCCGGGCATTGACCTGGGGACGTTTTTCAATAACGTGTTGAGTGGTCTGGCAATATGAACCCACCGACTGCTGACTTTCCAAGGAAACCTGCAAGCAACAGGTCCCTGGGGAGGTGACAGTGAACCAAGAGGGCCTTTCCCTTCCTCTTCTCCCTGACGCAAGTCCTGAGTTGTGGGACCAAATTGCCATCTACTTTGCTGTCCACCCTTCCTCACAGATCTCTTTCAGCATGACTTGCTTCTTAAATTCTCTTTTGCATAGCATAGACACATTTGAATTTATTCCTCTTTATCTCCCCACATACAACCTCATTTTAGTCTTTTCTGCCACCAGTTCTAAATTCTGAGCCTTCTCATCTACCTTTCTTCTTTTGCTGCTTGCTTCAACTCTTAGTGCTTCAGGCACCTTTAAAAAAGAAGTAATGAATATGTTACGAGCTCACTTTATAACTAAGGTAATTAAAGCCTCCGTGGGTCCTGTTTCTATTCCATCTGCCATGCTATGCCTGACCTTCTGCTTGCAGTCTTTTACCTGGTTTCCAGTCCACACATCAGCAGAAATAAATCCGAACTTCCCTAAATTAACGCTTTGAGGAAGTTTCATGAGAGACACAGACTTTTTGACATTCCCTGGGCCTGGATTAACCCTTCATGCAGCAGAAAAAAATGTTTCTTAGATTAGTTTGCTGGATTGCTGGTCCTCCTCCTCTTGATCTTTGTTGATAGATGAATCCTGTGGTGGATTTTTTTTTTCTGCCAGATTTAGAGCTTGCTCCAGAGGAAGCCTAAGGTATGAATGAAGTGTCAATCAGCTTCCCCACCAGCTGGCTTCTGAATAACCAAAGCTTTAGCCATGCATAACTAACTCACATTTGACAAAGATGTCCCGGGCAAGCATGCCGGCAGAAAGTCTACCAAGTCACTCCCTTCCTAGCCCTCTCACCAGGACCCCAAGAAGTCAATAAATTCTACGTTAGCCACCGCGGCAGCAGCTACCAAGCGCTATATAGGGACACAAAAACTGACCTTCTTGCCTCCGCTGGTGTCAGAAGCAACGTAAGAAGTTTCTCTCCCACACACAGTATTCGACTCTCCGCTTCTTATCCCACTGGGAATGCAGGCACAGCACACGCCCCCACATGCATTGCAGTCAGTAAAACACACCAGGCGAGATGCTGTTACCTAGGCAATGGTTATCACAAGTCTTTGGAAAGGGAGTAGGGGGGAGAGGTACAGGACAATGCAGGCTTGGGGAAGGAGAAAATGAAGCCACCAGAAGAGATTAAACTGACATATCAGGCTGAAAGGCTGTGATACTGGCAGCTGCTGATACTGGGAGATTGGGTGTTAGACTTTTTTTTTTTTTTTTTTTAATGTTAAACACAATTCTGTGATGGACAGAAAGGCTTTGGCTTTCTGATTTCTTACCAGCCTGAGAAATGCTGCCAGCTTGCAGGTTTGTGATCTAACCTTTGCAGAGGGGCAGGCTGCTGGCCAGACCCCCTACGGTGCCACAGCTGGCCAAGATTTTGGACCAAGGCTCATCCTTCACACAGCTGGACCCGAGCAAGTCCATAAGGAGATGTTCCCTGCAGTTTTCTTTGTGTGGTCTCCCATAGCAGAGGTGTCTCCTCTCTCAGAGGTGTTCACCCCAGACACAGTCTTTCTAAATTATCCCTCAAAGGGAGCAACAATGAGTTTATAGCATAACCCTTCTGAAACAGAAACTCACCTGGAAGTAAGCCTGCAGGCTCTCACCTCCACACTGCCCACTGATATGTGTTTCCAGTGCAAGCTCCTCTCTCCAATTGCTGGTACCAGGCCTAAAGTTAGAAAAGTTGAGCTCAGGCATCAGTACATGGCTCACACAGGGATAACTCAAGAGTACAACTGCAGTGCTAATGAGCACTTCTGTGAAGCTTCAAAGCCTTTCGGAGGCAAGATCTGAACTATTTAATGGCATATTCTCATGCATGTAAATAGCATTCTGTACTGAAATCAGAATGAAACAACCCTGCTCCAGCAAAACCACATGGCCAAGAATAACACCACCTGCAAACTCAAGTCCCATGAGATGTTCTGTTACCTGATGCCATTTAATTCATTTTTGCTGGGTGTGTGCTTGACAATATAACGTAAGCCAAAGAATTCCATAGTCCTCTCGTTGGATATGGGATGTAGCAAAACATGTCACGTGCAGTGTTAGCCCCTCCAAAAACCCCCGTTAGCTCCCCTTGTGCTCATACAGTCACCATGGCCATGCTGGAAGTTAGTAGTACACGAAACCCCAGCAGAAGTTTGCACATGCAGGTCCCGTGTGGTAAGGATGGAGGATTTCACTCACAGCAGGACTGCTTAAGTGCCCTGACGCATGGAGCTAGGTGGGCATGTGGAAAAAACAACATGATGAAATCTTTCCCCTTCCTCTTCAAGCATTGTAAGGAGTGCAGCTTATAAAAATAAAGGAAAGGAAAGCTTAGGAAGTGAAGGGAGACAACGCTTTGCTTGTAGGTTTCGTTTTCAGTTGCTTTCAAATCGACAGGAAGGGAAATTTGGAAATGAGGACTCCAAAAAAAAAAGGAAAAACACAAAACACACCACACACACGCATAAAAAATGCCAATACCTCCCCTCCCCAGCAGCTCAAGTGTCACAGGGAGGGGATGGATTTTTCTTGCTTGCAGCATTTCCTGTGTCCGCCTCCCCACCGGGTCTTTGTGGTTTTGTGAAAGGCAAAGGATGCTGTGTACAAAAGGGACCAAGCTGCCGGGACGGAAGAGCGATGGGGGAGGACCAGGGAGAGGGAAAATGGAGGAGAGAATAATAAAGGACACACAAATATCTTGTACTAAGTAGAGGGGTTTAGAGCATTTAAGCATTTAATCCCCTTGTTGGATTGTTTATTCTTCCTCAAAACAAGCTTGCTGATTGGTGGCCAAAATGACATTCTGATGGTTACCAAGGTGGTGGAGAGAGGGAGGTGGGGAAGGAACGATGCATTTTCTATGCATGGCTTGGAGGGAGATCCAGCATGGCAGAAAAAGGGAGGCCTTGTTAACATGGCAGTGGGGTGGTCCTTGTGATGGACAAACCAGACAAGAATCCTTGGCATGGCTCAGCACCACCAGTGCTTTGCTGTGCAGTAAGGCAGTAGTCTCTCCAAGTAGCCTGGAGAGAGCACTGGGATCCCTCCTGGAGTTGGAGAGAGCACTGGGATCCCTCCTGGAGTTAAAGTGAGCACAGACCAACAGCTCAAGAGATTTGGGGCGCGAAAGGTTGCTTGAAGTCAGGAGATCTGCTATAATCAGGGTCTACTCAATGGGGGTTCACCTTGCCCTCTGCTTTTAAACAGCAATGGTGGATGTAAAAGCCGTGGGACTGAAGTACAGGGGTTGGATTTGTGGTATATAACCTGAACTAGCAACCCCACCTTCCAAGACGTCCAGAAACCCCCAGATCCAAGTCCCAAATGGCAGGCTCGGAGACTCCTACAAAATGGTGCTAGAAGAGGTTACCCTGTTAGTGTGATATGGCCTGCAGAGATATTTTGTTCCCAATGAAACCAGCAGTGTGAAGAAAGGTCTCTGTGCTGAATATTGTTTCTAATCCATATCTCTTCCGTGGTTGGGTACAGAACTTCAATCCTGTCTCACAGCCCAGCACACCACAATTTGCCGTGTCAAGGAGAAACAGCAGTGCATGATTGCAGAAGCAAAATTATGTTTAGCTGGACATTCCTGTCCACCTTGGATTTTATTCTTGTTGAACATTTCTTCGAGGGAAATTTTTTGGCTGTAGATAATCTAGAGAAAAAACAGACATTTCCAGGTAAAGCTCTTGAATAGATCACTAGCAAAGGCCATAAATTCCTGCCTAGAATATCACCCTTTTCTGAGAGATATAAAGGTTTGCTAGAACTTTTGCAGTCCCAAAATGCATTTCCATACCATACCTTTTAGTCAGTGGTGATTTAAGAGTTTCTATTCTCTGTCATGAGTCACTTTGCAAAGAAAACTCTGGTGAAAAATGTACCTTAATATCAATTCTAGGTTTGGAGCCCAGATGTCCTTATGTCCCTCTGCAGTCCATGGAAGATATACCTCACTCAAGAGAAGGATGCAGGTAACTGATCTTGTTTAGGCAGCAGTGTTAAGTATGTAGGTGTGTAGCTTGTCCATACAAGGACGTCCAGCTACCTCTGTTTGGTTTTAGCACATGTACCATCAACCTCAGATGAACTGAGTCAAGGCCAGCTCATTGGATTGTGTTTTGCCATTGACTTCTTCATGTAATACAGCACAAAGCACCCAGGACAGGGCAGGAGAAACAGAAATGTGCTCAAATAAATAACTTATTCTAAAAGCTGCTCCACAGTTCTTAACCTTGATGTCTGCCAGCTGTCTTGACAAATCCTTGTATGCAACTATTACTCATTCCGAGGCATCCCAGAAGTTGTCATCCCACCATTAACCCTAGACTGCGTGTTCTTCGCTTCGCTTGCAGAGCCTTTAAGGAATAAGAAGATGCTGCATCTATTCAAACATCTCCACAAGGGCTGTGAATAAGCAGCCTTCGGTCCTTGCAGAGGATTTTCAGAGAGTGAGTCTTTAAAAGCGTAATATATGGAGAGGTGTTTTGTGTCATAACCGTTACAATCATCTTTGCTGAGCACAGTCAAATGGCAAAGGAGAAGTTAGTGCAAATAGAAAAACTTCTCCAAAAATAAAGAAATAAATGACAAATAATAGCAGACAACATAAATGACCAAGTGAGTGGGCAAAGTATTATATGTAAAGGTTTGTGTCAAAAGCAAAACCTCAAAAGATTAGAGGAAGGACACCTTACTGCCAACATCTGCCAGGCTCTTCAGACAATCCTAGAATAGTTATAAAAGCAAGACATAAGAGTATCAAACCTTTACAACAAGTAGGCCAAACTGTTAGATCTCAAGCTGATAGAGGCTGACAATTTGCAGACGTAACAGTTAGATTAGTTACAGCAGGAACATTTATCATAATCAACTGTGGAGTGTTAGCAGTCCTCCAGGAGGAACAGAAAATATCAAAACAAGGATGCTATTTTTTTAAGGATTTCCAGAAAACCAGCTGCTAAGAAAAAAATAACACACCCAGCCAAAGACAGAACAAAACACAGAAGCATTAAATTAGGATCCAAATATCAGCTCCACCTCTCTTATCTAAAAAGAGTCTCTTAAAAACAGTGAGGCTACCAGTTATCAGAAAGTCTCAACTATGTCCATGACTAACATCCAACAACACCCCTTTTAGCCAAAGTCTATCTGCATGTGGGATTAACCTGTTCCTTACAGGTTAATATTTTGTGAAAAATTCTTATTAATTTCTATTTGATTAAAAGAAACAAACCAAAACAAAACAAAAATCAGGGAAAACATATTCCCTTTTTTTTTCTCTCTCTTTTTAAAAATTGGTTTCCTTTTAATAAAAGACAAACAAAAAGGTGCTGCTCTAAATACCAAGGATTTGGTTGGAGCTATTGGACCCTTAACATGTGAGAGGAGCTTCAACTTTTGTATCTCAAAGCCATGCATGGTGACACCAAAATATAAATTTACTTTCCACCACATACGAAACACGTTGCCCTGCCAAGAAGAACACACCTGGTACACCTGGAGTCTCCAACCCTCCTCTTGTTCCTCTGGCTGAAATCTCGGTTCACTAAGAGGATTGATTCGATGTACACATCTTTTTTTGCTGATATTGTTTTATCCCTTGTCTCTAGTGGGAATGTATTATCTTTATCTCTTCTCAGAGCACTCAGGATGAGGGGAAAGCTGTTGAAAATAAATTAGACTAAAATAAACTCCGATTGGAAATGCTAAGTACTGCATGTTCCTGCTTTAGGAAAATGAAATACTTCATTCAAATTCCTGAAACAGGACTTGGGACAATTTCAAGTGTTGTGACTTTTTTTAAATCCTCCAAAAATAGTAAGTGAGTGTTATAAATTCTTACTTTTCTCATATGATAAGGAATGCATTCATTATTAACAAATAGCAAAGCTTTCTTCTCTAACTACACATTTAGTCAGAACTGGGCCTCATTAGCTAACACATCTGCATATTGCATGTAATTTTTGTCAAGTACCTTTCTGACTGGTCACTGATGACCACCTGAACACATCTCAGCTTTACTAAATAACATTAAGATTGAAATGTTGGTGCACCTTCCATACATTTAAAGATGAATTTTGCTTTCTGATAGAAGCTGGATCTAATCTAATCTAATTTGAAAGGAAATCTAAATATCAGACCCCAAGCCTTCCATTTGACCAGTTCTGATAGATGCTTTAGCAAAAGGGATGGGAAGATGCTTACCAATATTAATGGTGCCTGCACCACCCTAGCAAGCACAGCCCTCAGTCACCACCAGTGAGTCTCGTCCTAGGTTAGCACCAAACATCTAATATGTTCACTGGTGCAACCTCTGACTTTGTTGGTCCCAGAGCTATACTCAGGACTCAGAAGCAGGAATCCTCCAGAGATTTCCATGAGGCTGGACAGACAGATGGATGGACAGACTGCATTTGGGTACCCAGAGGTAATGTGGCCTCCACCTTCTTATGTGTCTCATTTGTGGTCCCAAATTTATTTTGGTTAGAGAGCTTGTGTTCCCCATGCCTTTTTTCGAGGGATGGTATCCATGTAGATGAATCTCAGGCAAAGCAGTAAAGCACAAGAATATTTCATGCTGCCAGGACCCTTTCCTCTAGGAATAACCTTCCAGAACCAGCCATAGGCTTGGCAAGGGAAAAATCCAGGTATATGAGGACAGAGGGTGATGTCTTCTAGGGGTACATTGGTTCGAGAGAAGTCCCTCTCCCTTAACTCTATTTGTCTCATGGAGTTTCTTCTCTTTCCCATTCATTTTCCCTACCCCATCTGGTCTCCTTAGACCTCTATCCCATCTAAGCAATTCCTCTGTCCCCTTTCTGTCTGCTGCAACTGGAAATCCATGCCTGATCTGTCCTTCCAGGTCACATCCCCCCTCTAATTTTTTCTTCTCCAAAGTTCCCCAGCTGGTACTTGCGATCTCCATCCCTCTTCATATGCTATTCTCTGTGTCCTCATCCTAACTAAAAGGCCTGGGGATGACCAAGAGCTGCTGCATCTTCTTAGAGCAGCCTGAGAACTTGAAGCAGAAAGCTTTGAAAATGGAGCAGGGACATCTTGTCTGCTTTGAAGTTGCCTCTCAGGGAAGGCAAGCAGGGAGTGGGGAAATGAGAGAGCAGAAAGGACCCCGTGGCACAAAGACTTTTTGCCCCTTCCACCTATTCCCTCTTCTTCCTAAGGCCCCTCCACTCCTTTCTTATAAGACATAATGGGGAAGAGTAAAGGGGTCACTGTAGGTGGACCACGTCCAGCTGTATAGCTTGATAACATCTGTAGTAATACAAAGAATAATGGACACAGAGGGAATTACTGTTCGGATTTTGCTGTGTCACTCAGCATACTTGGAAGAAAATGACAAGTCTGAAAACCTTGGGATGATTAAATCATAATAAATAATACTAAGAAAAAGAAGTCTGTAGCTGGTTTGAATCAGTTATGTTCTAGAGGTGATTTGTTAAAAGGAGCTGAAAATGTTAAATGGTTATAATAAAGTCACTGCTTATACTGACCCCTTAGGTTCTTTTGTTTAGATGTCCCCTACCCAAACTTTAAAAGGGTGATCAGGGTGATTGTCCCAAGCACATAGAGAAGGAAAACCACTGTAGGCAATACTGTAAAGTATTTCTTCTGCATCTCATCACACAGCTTTTGTTGTAGTACTCACAAGTTACTCCCATCTGATACTTTTTTGGTAAGTGGCAAGCTCTGACCTTTGAGTTTCTGATAAGCCCCATTTGTTTCATTGATATCCAGGCAAACCTGCCTCATTTTTCATTTTGGACCAGCTGACAGGTCCCGTTTAGTCTGTGGCTGGGGAGCACTCCAGGTTCTAAGACCTGTCAAGTCATATATTGAATAAGAGTCATACTGCTGACTCTCACCTTGTGTTACCCAGCAGCCCAGCTGGCCTATAACTCACTTCCAGCACTGTCCTGCCCCTGCCCTGCGGCCACCCTGAGCCCTCGACTGACGGTGCAGAGCAGGAGACAACACTGGGTCCTGCAGCTGATGCGATGCCACCTGGCAGGACATGGTGCTTGGAGAACCCCTGCTCAATGGTCTCGTTTTCCCTGCTGCTGCTGAGATTAAGCCTCCCTCTCTGTATGTATGTACTGGGTTTGCGTGGCAAAGTTTTGGTAGTGGGAGGGCTACAGGGGTGTCTTCTGTGAGAAGCTGCTAGAAGTTTCCCCCACGTCCGATAAAGCCAATGCCAGCCGGCTCTGAGACAGACCCGCTGCTGGCCAAGGCTGAGCCAATCAGCAACAGTGGTAGTGCCTCTGTGATAACGTATTTAAGAAGGGGGAAAAAAAGAAGCTGCTGTAGAACACCAGTAGCAGTCAGAAGAGAGGAGTGAGAATATATGAGAGAAACAACTCTGCAGACACCAAGGTCAGTGAAGAAGGAGGGGGAGGAGGTGGTCCAGGTGCTGGAGCAGAGATTCCCCTGCAGTCCGTGGTGATGACCATGATGAGGCAGGCTGTGCCCCCGCAGCCCATGGAGGACCCTATGCCGGAGCAGCTGGATGTGCCCAAAGAAGGCTGTGACCCCGTGGGAAGCTCACGCTGGAGCAGGCTCCTGGCAAGACCTGTGGACCTGTGGGGAGAGGACCCAACGCTGGAGCAGGTTTGCTGGCAGGACTTGTGACCCCATGGGGGACCCACGCTGGAGCAGTCTGTTCCTGAAGGACCGCACCCCATGGAAGGGACCCACCCTGGAGCAGTTCATGTAGAACTGCAGGCCATGGGAAGGACCCACGTCAGAGAAGTTCATGGAGGACTGTCTCCCATGGGAGGGACCCCATGCTGGAACAGGGGAAGAGTCTGAGAAGTCCTCCCCCCGAGGAGGAAGGAGTGGCAGAAACAACGTGTGATGAACTGACCACAACCCCCATTCCTGGTCCCCCTGCACTGCTGGGGGGAGGAGGTAGAGAAATCGGGAGTGAAGTTGAGCCCCAGAAGAAGGGAGGGGTGGGGGGGAGGTGTTTTAAGATTTAGTTTTTATTTTTTATTATCATACTCTGATTTGATTGGTAATAAATTAAATTAATTTTCCCCAAGTCGAGTCTGTTTTGCCCATGATGGTAGTTGCTGAGTGATCTCTCCCTGTCCTTATTTTGACCCAAGAGCCTTTCATTGTATTTTCTCTCCCCTGTCCAGCTGTGGAGGGGAATGATAGAGCAGCTTTTGTGGGCACCTGGCATCCAGCCAAGGTCAAACCCACCACAGTGCACAACTATGGCCTTCTATCTTGCCCACAGGAGGAGAGCGGGATGGACAATAGGAACGATCAAACACTATGGGGTCATCAGTACACACACTGATTTTCCCCTGTGCCAGAACTATGAAAAGCCACAGTGACCACTGCTGAGCAAGCATCCAAAAGGTTGGCCAAAGGTCCTCCCGTTTAGCTCCGCCATGCAGCAGTGTTTGCTATACTCACATCTCCTATCCCTCTTGTCCCAAGAGACAAGCGTAACCATTCAGGGTTCTCCCTTCAGCCATCTGTCTCTGGTTGTCCTTCTTTCAACCCTGTTTCTTCCCCTGGTAGCCCCTATTCAGCCCTTCTTAGCCTTCATTCATCATCATTCAGAATAACTACATTTTATTTTGCTTATGGTGCTGAGATAGAGCAGTCTTTATCTTCTCTATTTGCAATGGTGGTGTAACCATGATGATCTAGAGAGAAAGTCTGACTACCAAGAAAGGTAGCTCAACTTGTGACCATGGGACATGAACCCTTCCTACAAGATTTTTTTCCTGGGCCTTAGGTCACTGGAATAACTTCACTCTGTAACAAGGCAAATCCTGAAGCCCTCAATTAATTTTTGATCAGTCTTTATTCAAGTAGACTGGACTATCTGCTTAAAAGAGCCATGGAGAAGAATCTTCTAAACTCTAGGTTTTGCACCTCATTAGGAGGAGCGCAAACCAGGAGGAAAAAGAGACAAAAAAGGACAGTGAATCTCTATTTCCAAAGCAGCACTCAGTACATTTAAACAGATTCATAAAGACAGCTCCAAAACCAAATGGTTGATTAAATTAAATCAGATTAAATAAGCAAAAGAAACAAAGGGAAGCACAGCTAAGAATTTGGCTCTGTGACTGGTATTATTAGGGGGAGAAAAACAGTTAATTTAAATTTTAAGGAGGATGCTATTTGTCAGGGTGGTTTCATGTGAACAGATCTATTTGTCCATGACACATTGCCAGATCTCGTCTTTGTGAAGCCAACAGGGAAAATCAGTTTTATTTTACCAGCCCTGTGCTATGGTGAGATTGGGACATGTCGACATGAAGTTTTCCTATCAGAGAGAGCACTCTGGGCAGTATTTATTTCTGCATGTAAAGAGTTTTGTACGTGGGCAGCCCACTGACATGGGCTGAAGCCACTTGCATCTTGATATCCAAGGGTGTCCATGTTGGGATGTCTCAGGGGCGGTCATATGTGACTTAAAGCACCAAATCCCCAGCAGAGCTTTTACTGGTGCCAGTGTGTGTCGGGAGTCACTCAGGGATAAAGTGAAGCACCATCTGAGCCACACAGATTCACCCAGCCTTACAATTCCTGTTTTTTTCAGCTCCCTGGTTTCTTAATGTATCTTCACATGATGTCTCTGGAGTGTTTCTTCCCTTTTCTGAGTGGAAACAGGCGTCCAGCTGAGGGTCTTCATTGCAGTATGTCCCTCCATGATGATTTCTGGTTTACAAACCTGCCTTTTTCCCCTCAAACACTCAGTCATGGGGAAATGTTACTAGTGGTCTATGCTATTCTTTCTCCAACTGATCGATATTAATTAAAGAGGAATCTACCAGCATTGATTAGGAAAATACTCACATTAGCTGCACAAATGAACACAAAAGGAAAATCAAAATGGACAGCCCTGTGGACCAGGACATAACGGTCACCACAGTGTTCAATTCTGAAAAGGGAACAATGAATATTCTTGATTATAAACCACCCAAGTATTATTCATAAGCAGCAGAATTAAATTAAGACAGATTTTCTACAGAACTGTGTGCACAATATTTTGTAAACAATCCTACCACAATAGTCTCAGCTTTCATGTACAGAACGATCTCCACCTACTGAGATACACTAAGGACCTTCCCAAGTCCCAAGTCTGGCAACGCATCCACTTTGCAGATCCCAACACCTCTGGTCCTCCACAACCCTGAAACTCCCCAAATCCCTCCAGTGCTTCCTGATAACCCCTCAACTCCCATCCATACTGTCTCCAGCTCCTCTCATGTCCCCTCACTACCAGTTTAGCAAGAAGCATAAGAGGTAGCAATGTCATCAGGGTGCACACACCTTGACTGATGTGCCACCAGGCCAAGAGGAACAGGTAATTCTGGTTTTCATGCTGAAACCCTGCCCCCCATAGGCCCACAAATGTAGTCTTCTGTACATTTCGAAGAACAAATTCTTAGTTCTGAACCCTCTGAACCCTCTCCAGTCTGCTCCCAGCTGAAGGACGCGTCTCTGCAGATCTCAAGGGTAAGCAGGGATGTAAGCAAAAGCAGCATTTCACAGCCTGAAATCTTCCAGGTGGCTATCAGTTCTAGTTACCCAATGTTAGCATTTTGCATGGTATCATATGAAAGAGACCACCCCAAGAAGTCATGCGCTGTCTGCTTTGGAGCCACTCTTGGCTGGGCTCTCTGAGGTCCCAGACCCAGATAAGCATCTCACCAGCACTCCAGTAAACATCAGTGTGAAAACTGTCATCCTGAATGTGTCAGTAACATAGGTAGCTCCATGATCAACCTCATGAAGTACAACAAAGCCAAATGCAAGGTCCTGTACCTCGGTCGGGACAATCCCCAGTACCAATACAGGCTAGGTTATTAATTTAATGAGAGCAGCCTGGCGAAGAAGGACTTCGGGACACTGGTGGGTGAAAGACTAGACATGAGCTGGCAATGTACACTTGCAGCCCAGAAAGCCAGTTGTCTTGTGCATCCAAAAAAGCGTGCCCAGCAGGTCGAGGGAGGGGATTCTTCCCTTCTACTCTGCTCTGGTGAGAACCCACCTGGAGTACTGAGTTCAGCTCTGGGGTCCCCAGCATAAGAAAGACATGGACCTGTCAGAGTGGGTCCAGAGGAGGCCACAGAGGTCAGAGGGCTGGAAGACCTCTGATATGAAGAAAGGCTGAGAGAGTTGGGGTTGTTCAGCCTGGAGAAGAGAAAGCTCCGGGGAGACCTTATCGTAGCTTTTCAATAATTAAAGGGGGCTTCTAAGAAAGACAGAGAGACTTTTTACCAAGGCCTGTAGTGACAGGACAAGGGGCAATGGTTTTAAACTGAAAGAGGGTAGGTTTAGATTGGACATAAGGAAGATATTTTTTTTGATGAGGGTGGTGAGACACTGGACCAGGTTGCCGAAAGAGGTTGTGGATGCCCCATCGTTGGAAGTGTTTAAGCTCAGGTTGGATGAGGCTTTGAGCAACCTGATCTAGTGAAAGGTGTCCCTGCTGATTGCAGGGGGGTTGGACTAGATGATCTTTGAAGGTCCCTTCCAACCCAAACCACTCAATGATGCAATATAAGCAATTGACCCCGTGTTCCCCATACAGGAAGTGGAGTTTGGGGACAAATTGTCTGTTCCTAACACAGATGCCTACAACAACTCAAGTCACAGACTGACTTCCACGGACTCTCCATTAACTGTATCCGGAGCCTTGATACATCGCTCATATAAAGACCTACATTCTGAATACATATGGGATTTAGTTGCCTTAACATAGGCATGTAGTGCTGCTTCAAACACTGCTGGCACCTGATGACGGTCCAGTGGAGTTCAAGTATTCTGTAGGTCCTATGTCAACTCTGCCAGCCCTGTGCAGATGTCTTGGACACCCTGGGAACTCCCAAAGAATGCAAAACTTCCATGTATTTGCAGGTGAACCCCACCTCTAAACCTAGGTGAGATGCACCACACACATGGCACCTGAAGTTCTAATGGGTTAAAGATTTTTCAGGCAGTGATAAAATCTTCCTGTCCTTTGCACAGTGCAAAGGACAGTAGGCTGTAAGTTAGGATTGCAGATCTGGTCACATTAATTTTAGTCGTGACGATAATAATAATTACAAGAACTCAGATGTTCAAGTTCAGCCCTTGAGAAACTGTGACCACAGAAGTCTAACAGCAAGAAACAGCCCCATCTGCTTTCCCATCTGAAATTAGCTGGAAATTGTCTTGTTATCCATTTGGCCCAAGTATGTCATCTGAAACCGCTTCTTAACATACGCTTTTCAAAATATATTAGCTTTGTTTTACAGGGTTTTAGCAAAACATTTTTCCATCTCGATTTGCAAAGTCATCAAAATCTCAACCTTCTTGAAGAATGCACTGATTTCAATTCAATGTTGCTTAAAAAAAGCTTTTACGTAATACATTTTAGTGTTTACTTGTTAGAGTTATTCCATTTGAAATATATTTTAGGATACATTGTTTATTCTGATTTATTTTATGTTATAAGCTTATTTATTATGTTCTCTTTTATTCCGCATTTATGTTCATGTTTAATTTTATATTCACTTTCTTATTTTAATTTAATATTCTACAGTTTTATCTAGTAAAAATGAAATACTAGAAGTCAAACAAAAATAAATGTTGAAATAGTTTTGGTGATATATTCTCATTGACCAAAAACGTGATGTTTTTTTAAATGCACGAGAGGCAAAAATCAAAACGTAGCATTATATTTCAGATTGCAGTGAAAAAAAAAATTATCAGAACTACTGAATTTCCCATAAAACTGAGACTCGATAGCTCTACCGGCTCACCATACACGCTGATATATTTATCTAATCATCCAAATATAAAAGTCGTTTTTTCTAATACTGACATTGGTTATGTCATTAAAAATTAATTTACAAATATTTTTGCTTTTATGAATAAACACTGCATTTTGCTGTGATTTTTTGAATTATATCATTATTATGTCTGCATGTTTGATGTTGAATGTTTACACTCACTGGTTTTGAATCCTCTTCAGTCTGAATTTAGATACATCCTACTTCTTGTTAGAAGAACTAAAGAGCACACAGATACTGCATAAGCATATGTGGCATTTGCTATTCCTTATCCTCAGGCTGAAAACATTGATTTCCTCAGTAAAGGAGAAGAAGCAGAACAATGCAAATTTTGCTAATTAGCTGCACACTGCAAATTCAGAAGAAGAAATAAAAGTCTGAGAACAACCACGCACCGACAATTGTGTGAGATCTTTCCTTTGCCTGTAACTATTCAGCAAGTATTTAGGTGACAAATGCATTTGGTGAATGTCAGGTTTCATGCATCACCAGTGTTTTAACCAAAATATGTGTAGTAAACCTATTTCCGGTCTATGCTTCCTTACGCTGCTGGCTCAGACAAAACCCCTGAAGTACAGTAATCTGCCTTCCTATATCCCAACGAACAGAGCATTAGGTAGAGATCTGCTTTTGTTTATGATTGCTTTTTAATGTCTTTTCACTTACAGCAGATAGACCTGACGTCATTAAGCCTGTTGTTATTATATTTTGAGAGGATTACTAAACACATAATTGATATCAATTTTCTTTCTGTTATAGATTTGGAAAGTTTGGTGGTATTTATTTAAGCGTTTTTCAAAATATTCTGAGATGAGGGAACAGAACTGTCTTATTTCATTACCTTAGTCAATGCTGATGTGTGCTTTGGTTTGCTTTTGCTTTCCGTTTCTGGATACCGAGCATTGTTTCATGAAACACTAAACTTTATGCAGATATTGAAAAGCCAGTAAAGTTGAATGCTGAGAAGAATCGATGCAGAAAGACGAAGAGGGAAGCCACTTCCAGCTGACAGGCTATTGCAAGGGCTCTCCTGGTCTCACTCCTTTTTCATATGCACTAATGAATCCTCTTTTTCTTTTCTTCCTTCAGATCTCCCTTGAAATGCCCAGTTTCCCAAAAGCTGCTGAGCAGACATAGCATCCATTCATTCCTACGTCACTACGATGAGGATCTCAGAAAGACATAGATGGACAGACAACCGCCACAGACATTTTGTATGAGCTCGTGCCGGAGTTGCACAGCTCTTTCCATCCAACATGGGCAAGTAGTAGCAGGCAAACCTGGTCCTGACTTAGCTCAGTGCCTGCACCACGGTGCCCACACCCTGGGGAAAAGGACTTACCTAGTTCAGAGGATGGGCATGTGAAATAGGTTGGGTGAGAGGGGAGGGAAGGAGGCTCTGATGCATCCACAGTACGTCTTAACTGTATATCTGGAGGTGCCTTTTCCACTTCCCCAGCAAAGCCCAGCCCTCCACGCAAGGGTTTAACTTCTAATGCAAAGCTGGCTGTGAAGGAGGCAGCATGGTGTATGGCAAATCCTACTGCAAAAACCTCCATGTTCTGCTAGATCTCTCCTTAGAGTTATTTGGAAAGGTGTGTCAAAGAAGAAATGGGGAAAGAAGGCAAAAATCATAAAAACAAGCGCCAAACTCTCAAGGTAGGAGGACTATTGCAAAGAAGCAGCCGTTGCCACTGCAGAAACACCTTTCCAGAGCTCAGAGGCTCAGCAAAGACTGTCTGATGGAAACAGCAGGGGCTTCCAGCAGCAGCGAGGACAGCTTAATGCAAAGGTTATTTGTGTCTTCTCTTTCAATCTCATTTTCCAGCCCAGGGAGTGAACTCCCAAACATGTTTGACAGGTTCCCGTTTCCACTTCTCAAAGCCAAGCTTTTCACGCCAGCTGCTCTTCGCTTCATCTGATCGACTGGCAATTTTTCCCCAGGACAAGCCGGAGTCACCTGCCCGCAGTAGCCCAGGAGGAGTCCTCACAAAAGGCACTCAGCTGTGCGTTAATTTGTGGGGACTGTTCACTTCGGTCCCAAGCTGGTGCAGGCTGGTGCCCTGAACTGTGAAAGACCAGAACTATTAACAGTGATTTATATCCTACCTCACCTAGCAGAGCTGCGTATTTGTATTCACCTCAGCACGGTGGAAATGTCTCATGTGCTCTGAATCATACTCAACTATTTTTTACAGGAATACTGAACATGTTTTTAAATTTACCACAGTGATAATTTCCCATTTGCTTGGATTTGGTAGGTGGAGACTGCTCATAAGTGTTTCCATTACACTGAATATATACGTACTCTTTTGCCGTCTCCTACCTCCTCCTTTGCCTTGATTTTCCTCATCTTTCAGAGTATTTGGATCATGGCGAAACCCAAGCAATCTCTCAGGATGCAGCCACACTGTGAAATAATTGGGCTCTCAGTTTACTTTGCAGTCCTGGTCCCTTAGGTGCAATTTGGAGGCAGCCTTGTACAAAGGAATGGAGTAGTTAGCAAGGCAAAATCATAGAATCATAGAATCATTTAGGTTGGAAAAGACTTTTAAGATCATCAAGTCCAACCATTAACCTACCACTGCCAAGTCCACCACTAAACCATGTCCCTCAGTGCCACATCTGCATGTCTTTTAAATACCTCCAGGGATGGTGACTCAACCACTTCCCTGGGTCACAATGACCACACTGAGGTCCAAACCCAGCACTGAGCAAATGGCTAGTGATGGGGACAGTCCATAACACCTGTGAGAAGTGAGAATTCACTTAAATGGTGTGCATATTGAGTTTTAAATCCTATGAGTTGGGGACTTTTCCACTGCCTACCACCTTCTAACAAAGACCCTCGTATCATCCATTCAATGCACAAGACTTTCATTCCCTAAGGGATGAAGCTACTGATAAATCATCTATTTAACCAGGGGGAGGCTGACCATTAGAAAATGGTAATAAATCATCCTGTGGTTTAAAATCTGAATGTAAATTCAGACATATGCAGCAGAAAAGGGGAGGAGGGGAGATGGACCATTAAGAAACTGCTATTTTGTTTCCAAAGCAATTGAGCAGCATGTAATGAGGACCAGCAGGGACAGATATTCGAGGAAACAGAGCTGTTTCCTGCAAAATGAACTGATAGAAAGCAACTCCTGTATGTTGCTGATGGCTCCACCCAGACGCCTTTGTGCTGCTTCACTGGCTACATTTCCACTTCCAAATTCACCTTTCCCAGGGAAAGACCCATACTGCAGCCTCCTCCATACTGTCACCTGGGAGCAGTCCTTGGAGGGAAGTATTGCCTGAACTACTGCAAGACCTGTTTTGGGAGGCAATGGGTGGGTTATCTCCCAAGAAGAAAGTCCAGGAGTGCAGCAAGATTTGGAGATATCAGGACTCAGGAGTAAACTGGGGAGCTCAGTTATTTCATAGGGTGGAAAGCCTCCTATGATCCCAAGCGATTTACACATTCAGCCAGCATTAGCTGGGGTAGGACTCAGTATTTGTTCAGAAAGAGGATCTGCAGGTAGCTGGACATAGGGTGCGTGTATGAACTCAAACATCTTCACCTTTTTTTTTCCTGTGAGATGTAAAATGAAACTGCTCATACTATTATTTCTCACAAAATACTTTCTTGTTGCCTGTAAAGGAGAACTGGAAAGGGCCAAAGCTTGAGCAAATTGAAAACTCCAGGTATCTAACAGTCATTTCAACTTCTCCACATGGTTCTTTGCATTACTGGGGTTTCTGCAGCCGGGTTGTTGGTTCACTTGGCATCTCCAATCATTTTTATTTCTTGAACAAAAATGCAGTGGAGACGCTCAGCCCTGTATCCGATGGGTGCCAATCAGCAGTGAGATGAGAGAAGGACCCGTCTGGGCAGCCTTTCCCGGGAAAAGGGAGGACAACCACTAGCAAAATATTCCTTGAGTGTTGTTTCTTTTAACATATGCCAATTTTCTAGCCCCACTACTTCTGCATGACTACTTCCATATGAGCAAACAAGAAAATGAACAGGAGCTTCTGGTTCATGCATTACCACCAAGTAGGGGATAGCTTCTGTGTTCAGCAACTACCCACTCACATGATGTCTGAGGCTGTCTGTATATTATTCCTTTAAGCACCGGGAACGTTCCTATATATCTAAATTCAGCTCAGAATTTGCTATGGTTTATGCAGCGATTAATGGAAGGTCTGAGCTTATTTCGTGCTGCCAGCGTCATACTCAGTTTACTTGGGGATTCTCTTCTTCTGGGATTAACAATTTTGCAAAAATTGTTACATCAGATACAGTTCCCAGGGGTACAAATGCCATTTTTGACATGATTAACTGAGGAAAGTTGCAATTAAGAGATAGACATACACGGGATTGACAGGAACTAAGAAACTGTGTTTCAAAGGGATGCTCAAAGCTTGTTTTTACCCCAACTGACTGACAGTTTCTGTCACTCTTATGAGCACTGTGTTTCTTCGGTATTGCCCATAATTTAGTTGAACTCGTGGGACCAGGTCTTTTGCTAGTGTAAATTAAAATCTGTGCCCAGTTTGCTTTGGGAAAGGCCAGTTGATGTCTTCACACCAAAATAGTGCATGCTGCATTGCAAATTGCCCACCACTTTAAGCAGAGATGAACTCCAACTTATTCCATTGCTGTTACACCCACTTTCATGTGGTGTGAAGAGCAGCAGATTTCAGGATATTTCATTTTAGAGGACTGAATTTTAATGAGAGTATCTGTTAACCTCTACAGTCCCAGTTGTATCAGACACACTGTAATTCAATACAAACTCACTCTGACAACTATCTGGTCTCCCCAAAGAAATTCCTGCCTATTGAAGGGTCCAAGAGGACTGTAATGTCTTCTGCATTGTTCCTCAAGCACCATATAAAGGTGCTCTTTTATGCTGCTTGCTGGATGACACTGTGCCTCTGGGGAAGAGCAGTCGATGCTCTGAGCTTTGTAGAGTAGGTGGCCTTTCTCTCACCTCAGTTAATTTGAAAGATCTGCATCTAGTTCAGACTAGAAACTACAGATCCCTTGCTGGGAGTGCCAGTCAGCCCATGGATCTCAGTTGCCCATGAACTGAATGAGCCTTTGGAGGTGCCCATCTTTATCCACTTACTATAGAGGATAACCAGTTCAAATATAAATATATATATATAGCTAATTATCAATGGCTCAAGTTGAATTAGATGTGACCCACAACACAGGGCAGAAATTGCACTCCAAGACTCAGACGGTCCCTTTCCACCTCTCAGAGCAGAGCTCAGCACGCCCTTCAACTGCAGTTACTGATCCAGGGTTTGGATCAGCTGGGAGCACAGACCAAAGTCCCACTGGTTCAGCACATGGCCAGAGTGATCTCACATCCTTCCAAAAGGCTCCATGGAAAGGTTTTGGAGGGAGGATTTTATATCAAGCCATTTCTGGGAGCCCTCTCTGCAATAGAAAATGTCCACTGTCATTTATTTATGAAAAACACGTAATGGACCTGAGTGTCAGATGAGCCTCTACGCTCTTCTGCAAACAAAAATAATAGCACCTTACACACAGATAAAAGGAAATGCAGGAGTAAAGAAAACTGCCCAGCCCATGACTGAGATACAACAATTTCACAGAGCCTTCTTTCTTGCTTTTTCACTTCCAGGTCACTTCCTGAACCTTTCCACAATTTTCTTCCATCAGTTTTTGCTTCAGTCACAAAAAAAAAATAAATGTACAAACAAAACTCGATGGCTAGGGTGATGCTGCCCGCCCTGCCAGCTTGCTATTTCTGGCTGGATCCTTTCAAACTTGTGGATGGCTCTGTAAGCCTTATTTACACTTATTTACTAAACTCCATCTGACAGAAAACACAGCAGCTTTTCTCCTCCCCTCTCTTTCACTCTGCAGAAAGACTCATGCAGGCAGAACCACAGTGCCCACTGAATGGCAGAAAATGTGACGGGAACGGGTGTGAATCCTTGCTGTTAGAGGAACAGAAGAGAAAAAGGAGCAGTATATGTTCAGAAATTTTCAGACACCTCTGTAAGAGACCCCTGCAATCTCAAATGAGGACAGCAATCCTTCACACTGGGTGAATACAGTACCCTCTTCTGATTCAGGCTTTTTTCCTGGAATGGAGGGTGGTCCACTTAGAGGTGGAACAGACCAGCTTTTGAGCAACACAAAACAACACCAAAAAACAGTGCCAGGCAGCCAAGAGAAATTCTGCATAGAAATGAAATGGCTGGGAAAACTGTAGCAGGTAGGATGTAGTTTCTCAACAGTGTGCAACCATAGCACCTGCAGAAACACCATTAATCCGACAAAAAGCACCACCTGCTTTGCTGAACTCAAGAGCACCCTGAGCATCATGGTGTCTACCAGGCACTCTGCAGTAAAAATAACACGAAGCCAGTGCAACCCCAGACAGGTCCTAGAGCACCCTCCCCAAATCTTTGGGTTTCTCTCTGCAGAATTCATCACGCATGGCTTGGATGAGCTCCTACAATATGCTAGTCAATATGCTCTTAAATGAGATAAATTCTTCCAACTCCTAGCAGAGACCTTATGGCTCTTTCAGCTTTGAAGATAAAATTAAATGAAGATGATCCAAGCAAATCCATAGAGAAAGGGCAACATGTACAATCACTAAGCCTAGAACAGCCATGAAGATCCTCAGGATCAGCAGTTTCCTTACCAAAATTTCTTAGGTCTTTTCCTTTACAGGACACCAACGCCTACATACATCTCCCACAAGGGCTTTTGGCTTCCTTGTTATTTCAGGTAGGTATAAATCCAGATTAAATATGATTAGGGCAAAGAAAAGTTACAGGGAGATCATTAAAAGTCTTTTGAAGCTTACCATTATCACTAAGATTGCTTAAAAGTCAAGCCAAAGGTGGAGGAGATCTGCAGAGCACAGAGTTATGGTTTTGATGGGTACTGTTCCAATCTAGACTGCACCACCTTACCCCAAGAGTGACATTTAAACATAGTGAAAATGTTTGGCATATATTTTTGGCATATTCAGACCCCCCCCCCAACAAATCACATCCAATTAAATATTAATTAGCTGCAACATAGCAGCCCTTGTGCTGCTTTGTTCAACAAGGCCAAGTGCCAGGTCCTGCACTTGGGTCACAACAACCCCAGGCAACGCTCCAGGCTTGGGGAAGAGTGGCTGGAAAGCTGCCCGGCGGAAAAGGATCTGGGGGTGCTGGTCGACAGTTGGCTGAACACGAGCCGGCATGTGCCCAGGTGGCCAAGAAGGCCAACGGCATCCTGGCCTGTGTCAGGAATAGTGTGGCCAGCAGGAGCAGGGAGGTGATCGTGCCCCTGTACTCGGCACTGGTGAGGCCGCACCTCGAATACTGTGTTCAGTTTTGGGCCCCTCACTACAAGAAGGACATTGAGGTGCTGGAGCATGTCCAGAGAAGGGCAACGAAGTTGGTGAAGGGTCTGGAGCACAGGTCTTATGAGGAGCGGCTGAGRGARCTGGGGTTGTTTAGCCTGGAGAAGAGGAGGCTGAGGGGAGACCTTATCACTCTCTACAACTACCTGAAAGGAGGCTGTAGCGAGGTGGGTGTTGGTCTCTTTTCACAAGTAACTAGCGATAGGACGAGAAGAAATGGCTTCAAGTTGCGCCAGGGGAGGTTTAAATTGGATATTAGGAACAATTTCTTCACCAAAAGGGTTGTCAAGCATTGGAGGTTGCCCAGGGAAGTGGTGAAGTCACCATCACTGGAGGCATTCAAAAAACGTGTAGATGTGGCACTTTGGGACATGGTTTAGTGGGCATTGTGGTGTTGGGTTGATGGTTGGACTTGATGATCTTAGAGGTCTTTTCCAACCTTAATGATTCTATGATTAGTTAAAAGGACGCACTGCAGACACTAATGAAATACCTCAGTGTGATTTACAAACACAAATGCACTTAAAACTGGGTTTCTCACTGGTATCTAATGTTGCACAAAACAAAAGACAACTGATGTGCTGCTGATCATGGTTCCAGTTCCTTAAAGAATACCTCCATCAAAGATGTAATTACACAGTAATTTGAGGCTAGCATACACTTGTTTTTCCCCAGACACGTTTTTCCCCAGACATGTTTCTTTTTCTTCCTCCTCAAAGTTTTGTCAAGAAAAAATTTAAAGCCTTATCTGGACGCATTATTGCCCAGTTAGAGGAATGCCTCTAGCCAAGTATGGAGCAAAATTCAGTTTTGGAAGCATCAAAATTACCATTGTGGTTTCCCTCTTCTCTCCTCCCTCTTGCCCCACAGTATGCCAGATCATTGGAATTTAAGCCAGAGTTAGTACTTATCTGCATTTAAAAAACTTGATTACTTTTGGATTAAGGGGCTTTGGTAGTTTCAGTGCAGCTTTTGAAATCAGAAAGATGCTCTTACCTTTATAGTACAGTGACTTTCAAAGCAAAACGGTGGCTGGTGGATTTTGAAAGAACTCCATGGCACACATTGCAACTCCACTGTACTCACACAAGGATAGGACAGTTGACTATACACTGATATGTTAACCAATGCAGGGAACTCTGAAGGACACTGAAAATTATTCATCTATACCACTAGATCACTGCAATGGTCCCTGGCATGGCTTTTGCCCTCTAACAACTACCACCACCTCTTGAAGGTCATTCTTTGCACATGATGCTTATTCTAGGAGACCATGTGGCAGCAGGACTTATAGAATCATAGAATCATAGAATCACTAATGTTGGAAGAGACCTCTAAGATCATCAAGTCCAACCATCAACCCAACACCACCATGCCCACTAAACCATGTCCCGAAGTGCCACGTCTACATGTTTTTTGAATGCCTCCAGTGATGGTGACTCCACCACTTCCCTGGGCAGCCTGTTCCAGTGCTTGACAACCCTTTCAGTGAAGAAATTTTTCCTAATGTCCAATCTAAACCTCCCCTGGCGCAACTTGAAGCCATTTCCTCTTGTCCTATCACTTGTTACTTGGGAGAAGAGACCAGCACCCACCTCACTACAGCCTCCTTTCAGGTAGTTGTAGAGAGTGATAAGGTCTCCCCTCAGCCTCCTTTTCTCCAGGCTAAACAACCCCAGCTCCCTCAGCCGCTCCTCATCAGACCTGTTCTCCAGACCCTTCACCAGCTTCGTTGCCCTTCTCTGGACACGCTCCAGCACCTCAATGTCCTTCTTGCAGTGAGGGGCCCAAAACTGAACACAGTATTCGAGGTGCGGCCTCACCAGTGCCGAGTACAGGGGCACGATCACCTCCCTGCTCCTGCTGGCCACACTAGAAAAGTCCTGAAAAGAATTGAAAAGTCAGGAGCTTCCTCTGCTCTTCTGGTCTGCATCCACTTGGCCAAGCCATAGGAGTTCAAGCACATGTCACAAGTCATCTTCCCGGTCAGATCCCTGAGGACAGCAGACAACAGATTTAGTTTGAAAAAAGCATTGTTCAACTTTTTAATAACAAATAACTAATGAAAGGTACACTGGTCAGGGCAATTGTGACGATATAGAAATCACTGGAATAAATAAATAAAGCGCCCTGTTTTACTGGAAGCATTTCTGTAGTGAAACCAACTGCAAAGACACAAAGCAATCTTGCCCGTAATGGATAGCATTTATCACATTCACAGATTCATGGAGCCATTCTGCACACCTGAGGCTGCTAACGATGTGGGGGATGGGGGGAGTTACACTAAAGGCCAGCATATGGCAGAAATCTGGAATAGCCGAACATTGTGATAAATTCACAGCAATAATTCAAGATGCTTCTAGAAGAGTTTTGGGGCTGTGCCTCTCCGGATGCCCTGTAAAGAGGCATAAAGGTAGGAGATTAAAAGCATCTTATCTGAGATGATTTACATGCAAAAAAAAGTGACATTCAGTTTTAAGAACAGATTTCTTGCAGCTAATTCTAAAAATTAGCCATCTACTGTAAGGCAGGCTTCTACAACAGCCAGCAGAGACAGACAGTCACCTCCGGACACCACTTCTCAGAAGTGGGGTGACCCATCTCTGGAGGAGCCTTGTTCCTTCCACTGATCACACAGGGAAACTAAGCTGTGTGAACATCATGAAGCTTGAAAAGGACAGAGTATTTCAATTACAAGATCACGGAAGAGAAAATTGATGGTTTAATTTTTATTTTACTGATTATTTTTACTGGAACTCTGTTTGCCTTATTCCTGCAGCCCTCAAAGGCACGCGAGGAAATAATTAAGGCATAATCTCTTTTGCTTGGTAAAATATGGAGCAATAAATGGCTGTTAAGATTGATTAGGGGCTGAAGCAAAGCACAAGCCTGGGGTAGACTTCACCTTGCTATTTCTCAGGATGATGCAAAAAAAGCTGAAGTTGGGCCTTTCAAAGGCAAATCACATGCCAAATTGGGAAAAATAAGCCCTGTGCACAGCTCCTTTCCTTGGGGTGAGTCTGAATCATTCTGTAGTGTTTCTGCTTCATGTTGTCCAGAAGAACTGGACCAAAATCAGTTTCTTTGAATGGACAATCACACTTAAAAGGGAAATATAACTGAAAGTCCAAGGTGAAATATTCATATACATTGCAATATATGTTTTTCTGAGCCAGCTAACAGTCTGAAAAACCACCTCTGTCTGCCCCAAAGCAGCATCAGAGTTGTGGGGCTGGGATTGATGCCAGAAATCAATCAAGAGCTTTGAGGGCCAGGTTGAAGTGCAAGCGGGGTCATGAATAACCCATGTAGGATGGAGAGGACACGAGGAATGTTGCACAGGGCAGAAGTGGTTGTCAAACAGTGAAGGTGAAACCACTGAAAATAGGAAATCCCTTCCTCAGAAAGATGCTGCATGTTGCAAATGAACAAGTAATCCTGCCCTATGCCAAACTGGCTTTACTTCTCTCTCTTTTTCTCTTTTTCTCTTTTTCCTTTCCTTTCCTTTCCTTTCCTTTCCTTTCCTTTCCTTTCCTTTCCTTTCCTTTCCTTTCCTTTCCTTTCCTTTCCTTTCCTTTCCTTTCC
>JASVER010000139.1:1580014-1688509 GCA_030449065.1 Oceanodroma leucorhoa
CTTCCCTTCCCTTCCCTTCCCTTTTTTTTTTAAGAGTTTACAAAGTTATTCCATTTTGGGAGAGGGTATATTAGTTCATCAGCTGCCTGCCCACATAGCTGAATACCTGCTTACCTGCCTTCTCCTCCCACTCTTGGGTTGGCTCCTGCTGTCCAGCTACCTGCCTGAAGGCAAAAGTATAAATGACAAAGGTCGTGGAGGCTGGCAAGCAAGGACCATCACTTCAGTTTTTCCTAACAGACAAACCATGCATTTGCTGCAAAAACAGGTGTGAGAAATAGTCACATGAAARTGTCAATGCTGAAAAAAAACTTTTTTCCCTTAGAAAATCATTCCAGCTAAGGTTTTCCCCCATCGCAGTGACTACAGGGATTGATTGCTCCTGTGGACAGAGGTGACTGCAAGACTGGCTGAGATTAGATTTAGAGATAGGGGATGCAGGAGTCAAATCTGACCACGGACATCAGTGTGGCTGCRCATTCACGGTCCCGTCGCTGATGGTGTCCACTGTGTGTCTCTACCTCTGGGCACACCTGTGTAAAATATCCTGACATAATGGTTCCCATTCTGTGATCTTCATCCTGTGTGAATCACAAGCTCATGGTAAGAAGCCTGCAGGACATCTATGGAAATACAGTGAACAGTGAAGTGTATAGTGTTGTGAATGTAAACTCTGACGGTAAGCCAAGTCGTGCTGCTAGAGCAATATTAGTATGTGGCAGAGACCTGCTGATCTGAAAAGTGTTCATGCAGCGAACAGTGACAGTCTCTCTTTCCCCCTTCTTGATCCCACACAACCATAAAATGTCCTCCCTTGTAAGATTTTATATTTTACTTGTGGAAGGGATGACATCCAAACACAGAGAAAGCAGCTCCTGCGGAAGGTGAATATTCCTCAAATGCTACCTATGGCTTCACAGTTCCCTAACTCATATTCCTGTCATGTTTCCYTTCTTATCTGTAGGTCAAGTCCTAATATAAAACAATAAAGASATAGATAACTTTCTATTGATCTGGAAAATAAACTGGGAGCCACAAAGTRGAAAGAACAAAAAGTTGCAACACTCCATTAAAAAAAAAAAGACAATGCTGCTGTGGTGCCTTTGAAAGCTAACTCAGCGACTAACCATATCTGGACATTCTTCGACAGGTTGTGGCAAAGGAGGAAGCTGAAAGGAAGAGTAAGATGCATAAAATAAACTAAATTTGAAAAATAAGTATGTCCCAGATCTGAAAGGTTGAAGACACCTACTACAGGGAGGCTCAACTTGAAGCCTTCCTGGAGATGGATGGAAGCAATCTTTTTTAACACATGAGGAAAGTACTTGGATTTGATCAGTGGCAACTTAGAGATCYCCAAACTGAATCAAACTCCTGCTGTTTTCTTGATTTAGACTTCCTCCTTCCCTTACTGATTCCCATGAGAAGYCCACCAGTAGCAAACAAGGGAGCGCCCAACCTGCTGCTGGTGTAACTCAGCTTCACCCCATGGGTCTGGGGGAAGCTGACCTGAGTTGTCATCATGAGCTTGAGTTGCACAAAGTAAATGCAGAGGGGAAGGCTCAGGYAGTCTCAGCTGATGCAATTTACTCCCTGAGATGAGGGAGAAGCCTTGACGAAGGAGATGGAGAGGTTATTACAACTTGCTGCGTTCTATACCCTCCTGCCAGACACATCTATCGTTTCACCTCACTAAACTGCATCATTTAAAAACCCTTCGACTCGGTGGTCTTTTAGTCCATATGGAGTGTAACTTAGCATTGACTTCCATTAACTTCAGGGGAGCTACACAAATTGTGTCAGCTGAGATCTGGCCTTCAATAGTCCATTAGGCCCACTAATCCAGGTAGGAAACTACTCTGTACATCAGATCCGTTTTCACTATACTCATTCTCCTCTACCCTTCTTTTATACAACATCATCTCCACCATACTGCAGTTGTGCTGGACTTATGCTAATGTGGCGGAGAAAATATTCCAGCTTTCCATTTGAAAAATAGGATTTGTTTTCTTTCCTGCTTTTCTTTCCCTCGAAGGCCCAACAGTATCCTGCCATTCTGGGAAGCTGCCACTGAATTGGGGATAAAACAAAACCAATTAGGGAATGGGATACATGAGGAGRATCAGAGAGATCATTTCTCACACAAGTGTCCATAGAAATGAGAAGTAATGAGCTAAGCCCTCCTAAACAGATTTTCATAATACAAAGCATTGGGCAGCTGGTCAGGTGGAGAAAAAAACCCACCCAACCAACCCTCCTTTTTTATTCTTTCCTTTTATTTTTAGCCAGAAAATGTGTTTAGTCTAGGATAAGGAAATCTGTCATGTCGGTTAGATTCTCCTTACCACAGCAACACTCTGAAACGGACAGCTACTCCAAATGGGTCACTTCTCCCATCAACCACAGGGTGAGCACAGCAGTGGCTGATTAACAGCATGGAGTAAAAGCCATATAGGACAAGGATGAGGTGAAACCTTGCTCAGAAATGAACCTGTAGGAGAAATGAAAAGGGYTGGTTCTAATTTTCCAGGAGCCTGCAGCCATGACTGCAGCAATGAGCCCATGAGTTCACAACTCTGTGCTATGTTTCTGTTCTGCTTGCAACACTGGTCACATCCATGCGCTCAGATAGGCCAGATATAGGCTTACAGTTACGTTCAGTCAGTCTGTGAGGGTGGCAGGGAGTTAGGACAGAAACACATCACCTAAACTGAGGGTCTACAGAGAGAAGGATGTCCATGCAACAGTCACTACACTGGAGATTGTTTTAGCTGTGTCATGATAGCTGAGGGAAGGGTATTCGTATCCCTCAACTTTAGGTATTTACCTAGATCATAGATCATAGAATGGTTTGGGTTGGAAGGGACCTTAAAGGTTATCTAGTTCCAACCCCCCTGCCATGGGCAGGGATACCTTCCACTAGATGAGGTTGCCCAAAACCCCATCCAACCTGGCCTTGAATACTTCCAGGGAGGCAGCATCCACAACTTCTCTGGGCAACTGTTCCTGGGTCTYACCATCCTCTGTTGACCTGAGTCAACAGATCTCTGCAGTCTCCCTCTATGGTTGATGGTGAGAAACTATAAGTGGGATTCATCTTATCTGTCTTCAGGTGTCTACCTTCAGTTGTCTACATCTGCACTGGTTTTCTGGCCTCCTAGAATAGTGGAGATCTAGTCAACAGAGTCAATAGAGGTAATGCCACAGGTCTGTCCATGCTAGGGTAGACGCCTACATTTTGTCAGATAAATCATGCCCTGAACTTGGCTCAGTAAAGAGAACCTGGGGTGACTTGCTCAGATGGAGACAGCTATATTGCAGATATCCATCCTAGGTCAGAGGGTTTTCACCATTGGAAGGTTATTTGGAGAAGGTGTCTGGCCTGGGTGTGCTCTATCCTTCTGAAGAAGCCTTAGTTCACTCCAATGACTTGAAAGGAGACCTTGGGTGACCAACTGGCTGATACACGCTTCCTATTTTGAACACAGAACTGTGCATGCAAACATCAGTTTAAAATCAGAGCTCACGTCTCTGACATCTGATCTAACACAGGCCACYAAATACCCCTCAGTAATGACTTCACTGGGAAAAATTACCACAGTTCCCTCCTTGCACCTGGAAATGACTGTACTACCTGAACTGTTAGGTGTCTTCTACAGTGCCTTAAAAGCTTCCAGACTCACAGATGCGACAGGGAAAGGTTTCCTCCTCAAAACAAAGCATATATTTTTTTTTTTTTTACAAGACATACAATTCATTCCAGTATGACCCTGTGTCAGGAATAGTGTGGCCAGCAGGAGTAGGGAGGTGATCGTGCCCCTGTACTCGGCACTGGTGAGGCCGCACCTCGAATACTGTGCTCAGTTTTGGGCCCCTCACTACAAGAAGGACATTGAGGTGCTGGAGCGTGTCCAGAGAAGGCAACGAAGCTGGTGAAGGGTCTGGAGAACAGGTCTGATGAGGAGTGGCTGAGGGAACTGCGGTTGCTTAGGCTGGAGAAGAGGAGGCTGAGGGGAGACCTTATTGCTCTCCACAACTACCTGAAAGGAGGYTGTAGCGAGGTGGGTGTTGGTCTCTTCTCCCAAGTAACAAGTGATAGGACAAGAGGAAATGGCTTCAAGTTGCGCCAGGGGAGGTTTAGATTGGACATTAGGAAAAATTTCTTCACTGAAAGGGTTGTCAAGCACTGGAACAKGCTGCCCAGGGAAGTGGTGGAGTCACCATCACTGGAGGCATTCAAAAAACTTGTAKATGTGGCACTTTGGGACGTGGTTTAGTGGGCATGGTGGTGTTGGGTTGACRGTTGGACTTGATGATCTTAGAGATCTTTTCCAACCTTAATGATTCTATGATTCTATGATTCTATGACCCAACTACTCCCCACCCAATTGAGTAAGAGAGGAGTAAGTATAATCATTAAAAGACATCATATGTAAGATCAGTAAAAGAAAACCAGAGGAGAGATCCAATACAGAATTAAACTCTGTGAAATTTGAAGGCAAATATGAATCTCAAGGTATCCAGGGAGTAGATCTGCCTAGCTTGAAAGGGTGATTTCAACTTGCAGCCTTTATTTACAAGAACTGCACACTAATGTCCAGTGAGCGACATGTGAATTCATGCTTATGAGTCGCCTGGCAAATACTTATGCACCTCCCACAAATATCCTCTAATTAAATGTTAATTAAATGCAACACATTAGGCTTAGCAGACACTCTGCTGCTGAGTTATATACATACACTGCAGACACTCTAATGAAATACTTGACTTTGATTTACGAACATGAATGCAGCTAGAACTGGGTTTCGCGCTGGTATCTAATTTTGTGCAAAACAAAGGAGGCCACCGTGCCGCTGYTAATGGCTCCAGCTTTTTAATGAATACTTCCCACGATGATGTAATTACATAGTAACTTACAGGCAGGAAAGTGACACAAGCAGAGAAATGCCTTGCATGAAGGGAACCTCCTCTCCTGGCAGTGGAAAAAGATTTTRTCAGGTCTCCAGCAGCAAACGCCCTTCAGCCACCGCAGTGATCTCATTTCAGTCCTCATTGCTCTTGCTGCCATCACAAAACCTATACTTGATTTAAAGGGAAAGAAACAGCAGGTATAGCTTGTATTGTGTCATGCCAGTTACAGTCAAGATGATGAAGGGCCATAGGTGAAAATCATCAAGAGAAAATTAGAGGTGTCATACTTCAGGAGTGAACCTATTTATGCAGATGGCTCCTGATAGAGCTTCTCAATGCTGTGTTCACTCATTACACGTGCAAAATCATTAACACATTATTAACCTTTATTCMTCTTGAAATTAAGGAAAAATACCTAAATCTGGCCCAAGTGTAGAGTAATCTCACGATTGCCTCCTTTTTATTTTTTTTCCACTTGACAACWTACACTTCCAGTGCAGACACTGGCTGGCAATTTCAGAAAAGAAACTCTGAAATACTTCTCTTTATTCCCATCAAGGGGATAAATGTGTACATTCCCAATGTGTAGCCTGGTATACGGGACAATTGAAACTCCACAGTATTTATAATATTACTCATTTTCTCCTGGACTTTTCTGTGGAATTCTCCTTTAGTATCCAGAAAGGGAGGTAGATCCTGCAATGCCATGTATTACAACTCCTCAGTGATAATCAGCAYCTAGCCCAGAGTATGTATCCATGCGGTATCTACTCCCACCACAAAATACACTGGCAGAGGAACGGTTTTTCTGCAGGTTTCACATAAAAAGCCCTCCAAAGCTCTGAGAGTACTTCAAGGTATCCACCTGCCAGGGAAGCCTCCGGTTCTCCTTCCCAGGGACTGTTCTTAGTTCTTGTGCAATGACCCACCCAGCAAAAACTCAGTGCAGATTGCCCCGTGCCAAATTTGTAAGGTTTTAGACACAGGTATAATGAGCTCAGGCAGAGTCTGTGCCGCTGCACTGCTGTCAATAACTGGATTGGTACTTTTAATCTTAGCTGAGGTATTTCCTCCCTCCACAGTCACTATTTTCTTTTTCAAGCCCATATCTCTTTCTCCTTAAAAATATATGGCTAATTCCTTAAATGTGGAGAAGAGTATTGCTGTCCAAGCAAACCTAGCAATATGGACAAGAGAAACTTGAAAATAACAACCCTTGCTGAAGTGGTAGGAGGCTGAAGTCACTTATGTTGGCACTTTGAGATTCMCAGAATGGAAGACATGGCTGAAATGCACATTACTATCTCAGGGACGAAGAGGAGAGATCAGATGAAATAATGATAAGAAAAGGCAAAATAAATTAGTTCCTTGCCTCCCTAAGGGTAAGCTGTGTTGATTTTATGAATGTGAATTTTATGAATTCTTGCCCTTACACAGGCATCTGTGAAAAATATGTCAATGTTGCATCCCTGTATGTGTATCCTGTCAAAAAGAGTAAGCGTGGGGAAATTTAGTGCACCTGACACRTTCTGCAGGAAGGCTTGTGGAACCGACCACATCTTTCTGGAGGGCTCTGTGTACACCGCAGCTAACTAAAGGACCAGCAAGGTCAGAGACTACCTTGGATGTAGTCCTAGAAAACCATCCAGGCGCACTAAATAAAACAGAAGCCAGTAAGCATCTGGGGAGAAGTGATCTTAATGCATTCAGATCAGAGATGTCGCCAGCTGAAGGCTTAAGCAGCAAAGCTTGGAACATAAGACCATAGGAAGCTTTACCTTAAACAGAGGTCCTTACCTGTAAGGAAACATAAACAGATATTGAAAACATCTAATTTTCCCAGCCTTTCCACAATGTTAAGTGGAAGGGAGGGATTTTTCCTTGGGGAGTCCCCCCCACAACAACAAATGATGCTGTCGTATGAAGAAGGCAGAAAAATGCAAACTGGTAAACGTTGTGTTGGCAATACTATAGCAAAGCCTTTCTGGACATTCAGACCCCTTACTAGTTATCATGGAGCTGTGAGGCCATAGCTCCCAAGTTGTGTTTAGCCTGCAAAAGATCAGACYACTCTATAGCCATGGAGAGAAACTACTTTTAAGGCATAGATGACCTATTGTAGACATCTCCTCCAGGATGAGAAGGTTCACACCAAGCAGTGCCTCTGCACTGTGTACAGAACGCAGACAAATGTTACCCTCAGTCCCTGTAAACCACCCACTTTCTCTTTGGCCAGACTGGAAGCAATTTAAAAGATTTGAATTCTTTAAGGGACACTGTACACAAGTTTTGGSTCCAAAAGAATTACAGCGCTTCATTTTTATTTGGCTCTAAAGGCAGTTTAATTAGCTATAGTCAGGCAGGAGTAGAACACACCATCGAACTCATCTCAAGAGCTCCACAGACCAGTTACCAAATTATGCTGGTTATTTAGGAAATTAAGAAAGTTCTTGTCTAATGCTAGCCTTTGTGGGTTAAATTCTTTCCCAGGCACAGGAACTGAAAACGTTGAAKGAAGGTGACATACTGTCCATCTAAAACCTATAATCCAAAAGTCATGCCTGTTTCAAAATATCCCTTGATTTTTGAGACTTATGGCTTGAATATTAAGCAATTCAATGAAGTTAAGGTACCTTTTTTTCCCTCAAAGTGGTTAGTTCCTCTTTCCTTCTCTACATGGAATGACCTCTTTGATTTTATTTTTTTTCCTCTCCAAAAGCATTATAATATATTGCTTGATCACAAAGGGCTTAAAAACCACATATATCAGATTGCCCTTAAGCAGATTTCCGGAGAGGAAAAGAGAGTCAATGGTTTTAAAAACTGACTGGTCCACCTACTGCTTAGACTGATCTACTACCAGGATGAGAAGAACTGAAAGAAGCAATAAGAGGTGGTAGCATCTAAGTTCATTCCAGTGAAATCTAAATGTTAAACACAACAACGAAARTGAATGCTGCTCATCTATCTGGTGAGGGGGACAGTGAGAAATTAAACAGAAAACTATAAAACACTTAAGAAAATGGACAAGTGAATTGCCCACTATGAACGAGGTATGCCAATAAATCAATGGATACCCAGGACTTCAGATTGGTCACCATGAACTTATTCTCAACTTTGCAGCAGCAGCAAGGAATCAAAMCTAAAGGTGCTAGGTCCAAAGCCTRTGAGCAYTGGATTAGGCTGTCAATGGCATGAGAGTACAGGGCAATGCTTTGCATTTAGTACTACACGGTCTGTGGGCAAGAGTTATGATTCTGCCCAAAAGACAGAAGTGRAATTCATAAATTAGCAGCTCAAAACATTGTATGAAGAGAAAGTCACTGGTTCCATGGACGTGGGAAATGTTGAAACCTAGGTTCCTGTGAAACTGCATCTCACAATGTCTTAGACTATAATGCTAAAGTTGTAGTTTGAATTCAACCCTATTGGATGTCAGGCAGAAAGAGATTTTCTGAAAGCCTGGTTTGTGGAAAAAGYTTGAACTGGGATTTGTGCTATGTTAGGCACCAGAGGGGAACAGGAGAGAAACCATACTTTGGTGTCTACAATAGCCAGGACCATTCTCTCAGTGGAACCACTAATTATGCCACTCTTCTCTACCTGGAAGTCCATCCATTTTCACCCAAGCTTGTGAGAATTTAATATTTTCCTTCTGTCAAATTTCATTTAAATTGGCAAATGGACTCAAAAGTCGTGAGAAGGGAACAACTGACASGCTTAAGTATGCAGTCTCAGCTGACTAAGTCTAGCTGAGCAGAACCTATCAGTGAGATGACACCCAGAGCAGCAGAGGCTGCCAGGATAAGAAAGCAGCACTGAGACAGAGCTCATATTTGAGACAGAAAAATCAAAACAGAAGTATCTGTGTAAGTAGGCTGAGGTGCAGGGGAAGGACTTAAAAAGAGATAAGTTTGCAGAAGACACAAAACTGGGAGGAATGGCTGATATGCCAGAGGGTCATGCAGCCATCCAGAGAGACCTTGACAGGCTGGAAAAATGGGCTGACAGGAACCTCACGACATTCAAGAAGGGGAAGTGCAAAGTCCTGCACCTGGGGAGGAACAACCCCATGCACCAGTACATGCTGGGGGACACCCAGCTGGAAAGCAGCTTGGCAGAAAACGACCTGGGGATCCTGGTGGACACCGAGTTGAACATAAGCCAGCGATGTGCCATTGCAGCAAAGGTGTCAAGTGGTATACTCGGCTCCATCAGAAAAAAAGCATTACCAGCAGGTTGAGGGAGTGATCCTTCCCCTCTAGTCAGCACTGGTGAGGCCACACCTGGAGTACTGTGTCCAGTTCTGGGCTCCCCAGTACAGAGAGACAGGGACATACAGGAAAGAGTACAGCAAAGGGCCACAAAGATGATGAAGGGACTGGAGCACCTCTCCTATGAGGAAAGGCTGAGACAGCTGGGTCTTTTTAGCCTGGGGAAGAGAAGGCTAAAGGGGGGGATCTTATTAAGGTCTATAAATACCTGAAGGGAGGGTGCAAAGAAGATGGAATCAGGCTCTTTTCAGTGGTGCCCAGTGACAGGACCAGAGGCAATGGACACAAACTGGAACACAGGAGGTTCCCTCTAAACATCAGTGTCCTGGTTTCGGCTGGGATAGAGTTAATTTTCTTCCTAGTAGCTGGTGTAGWGCTRTGTTTTGGATTYAGTATGAGAATAATGTTGATAACACACSGATGTTTTAGTTGTTGCTAAGTAGTATTTACTGTAGTCAAGGACTTTTCAGCTTCTCATGCTCTGCCAGGTTCACAAGAAGCTGGGAGGGAGCATAGCCAGGACAGCTAACCCAACTGGCCAATGAGGTATCCCATACCATATGACGTCATGCTTAGCATATAAAGCTGGGGGGAGTAAGAAGGAAGGGGGGGATATTCGGAATAATGTTGTTTGTCTTCCCAAGTAACTGTTAGGCGTGATGGAGCYCTGCTTTCCTGGAAATGGCTGAACATCTGCCTGCCAATGGGAAGTAGTGAAGGAATTCCTTGTTTTGCTTTGCTTGTGTGCGTGGCTTTTGTTTTCCCTATTAAACTGTCTTTATCTCAACCCACGAGTTGTCTCACTTTTACCCTTCCTATTCTCTCCCCCATCCCACYGTGGGGGGAGTGAGCGAGCCGCTGTGTGGGGCTTAGTTGCCGAATGGGGTTAAACCACGACAATCAGGAAACACTTTTTTACTGTGAGGGTGATTGAGCACTGGCACAGGTTGCCCTGAGAGGTTATGGAGTCTCCATTCTTAGAAATATTCAAAAGCCAKCTGGACATGGTTGTGGGCAACTGGCTTTAGGTGGCCCGGCTTGAGTGGGGCTTGGACCAGATGACCTCCAGAGGTCCCTTCCCACCTCAAACATTCTACAAGTCTGTGACTCTGTAAGGAGAAAGCCGGAGATTAGATTTTGAAGAGACTGACTGGCTGGAGAATTAAAAACCCTGGCAGCCACAAAAAGTGAAGAAAGTCTAGGAAAATAGAGTAGTTGGTAATGCAAGCTATTGCAGTTACCAAACAGGAGGTGATTGGAGCATGGACTGATGTCTGGACTGTGGAGTACAGCAATTTCCTAGGAAATGGGTTGGGAAYGAAAGGAAGAGAGAGAAAAAAGGCTTTCCAACAGGGATGGAAGCAGGTGGTCAGTGAGGAGGAAAATGGTCGCATTGATTTTTAGAAAGAGAAAGGTGTACAGAAGATGGTTCATAACAGTAAAGCCTGTGTTAGGCACCTCTGTAATGTGTTTGGATAATGCTGGGCAATGGACCCTGTCTCCTTTTGTCTGTCATGCAAGTGTCTGGAATGAGATTCACTCTGGGGGGAAAAAATGAGTTCCCAGGAATCACAAAGGAGCAGTAATACCGTACTTTGTCAGGACACACAGCACAACTATTGAAAAAAARCCCAACTACAATCCAACAAAACACGAAAGAAAGAGATGTATCATCTGGACAAGAGAGACATGGGAATTTTTGTGGGTGTTAAAATTGCTTTTTTTCCATTTTAAGGGAGTAACCGGTGGTCAGCTCTAACAATAACAAACTGAATCTTTCWTGTTGTCCACAACTAATTATGCCCAGGAACTGGGTGTGCTATGATCAATTTAATAACAGAGGTGTCAGCTACCTGCAGACAACCTGCGATTAGGCTTGGCTTCGTCACACCTACCTACAAAGTGGGCACCCACTAAGCTAGCTGGTCTTGGCTTTTTCCTTGCTCAACAGAACAAGATCAGCACCTATAGAGGTGATTCATCTTCCTCTCTCCTCACATCTGATCCCCCTCCCAGCTTATGGTGGGATGAATCAACCTACGGAGATATCATTCAACCTCTAACAGGTATTGAGAAAACCTATTTGACTGTCTTATCAAACGGTATAACTCTTAGTTGGCTAAAAGTAGAAATCCAGCCTAGATGATTACTTGGTTGCCGTGGTGGCTTCTCTCCATCTGGGGCATGAGTTTTCTGGGTTTATGAGATGGGGATTACCCGATCACAGCACTATCCCAGGTGGCAGGAGCAGCCTTCAGTCAGAACCCCATCCCCACAAGAGCAGCACTACTTTATCCAACTCCAGTTTATAGCTCAGATCTCTTGATATTGCCAAGATATCATCTAGAGCTACAGGAAAGAAAAGGCCATCAACTTTTTGACAGTGAGAGACCAGGGTTGTTTTTTTTTCCCGTGGTCATTGGCATGTGCTACGTGGCTATCAAGTTTTGGGGAATGAGGGGAGACACAGAGGGCTTCAGAAACTCATCTTCACTGTAATTTGCAGATACTGCTGCATGAGTAATTTCCATGCAAATGACCTTGAGGAAAATATTAATAATATGATAATGAATCATTTGCATATGCTGCTGAGTATGTTGTCAGTTCAAACAAGAGAGTTTGTCCAGAGCTCTTTGTCAGCAAACAGAGAAGCGGAACAAGCTCTGCGAGTAACTTTTACATAGCAAATCCCAGCTGATATCTGAAAACATTGACAAGCTTCACTTTTTTGCAAGATTTTTTGAATGCCAGATCGCAATGAGAGGCAACRGGACTTGGGCCCTATAAAAATGTTACTCAGTGTTCAGAGCTTAATTTCACTCTATTTTCACCTTTTCTGTCCTGATGATTTCCTGCRTGCTGCAGCATTTCCTAAATATCAGAAAAAAACAGGTTTCTTGATTTTGAGAATCTGAACATGACAAATACATTTCAGTTGTGCTTTCCGTAAAACCCACTAAAATCTGAACTTAGTTTTTAGCAATCAGTTACACATAACAGAGCAAAACACCAAACCAGCCTTGCCGATACAATTGTAGGTAGTCTAACTGTGCTGTACCTCTCCCTGCAAGAGATCTATGATAATTTCTTCCAGGTGATTTAGAAACTTTTGAAAACTCCATCCAATGTTGAAAAAAATCCATGCTGTAGACTTATAATTTTCTTCTCCCTTCTTGATATAACATTCGCTGTGGTGATTACATTTATTATGGGCATAGAAAGGACAGTCTCAAACATGAAATATGTGCTTTGTACACTAAAAGGGCTAATTTCTCAAAGCTGAGAAAAATTTTGAGAGGAATTGACATAAGTGTAGACAGGAAATTGTGAATGAAAATTGAGAGTCATTTAGGAATAATTTATTAGATGGCCAAAAGCCAAGCATCCGCAATCAAGGCAGAGGATAACTTTGACTAAAAAGACATTATAATATTCTGACAAAGTGAAAACATCAAGTAGAAATATCTATATATAGGCATGTTATCTTTGTGTTTATGTGCATTTATTATGTCTAATTGCTTCCTTACTTCTTCTGTGTATACATGTATTTTTTTCATGAAGATGAAAAAATATGCTTTTACGTATTTTTCACAGAATCACAGAATGCYTTGGGTTGGAAAGGACCTTTAAAGACCACCTAGTCCAACCCCCCTGCAATCAGCAGGGACATCTTTCGCTARTTCAGGTTGCTCAAAGCCTCATCCAACCTGASCTTGAACACTGCCCATGATGGGGCATCCACAACTTCTCTCGGCAACCTGGTCCAGTGTCTCACCACCCTCATCGTAAAACATTTCTTCCTTATGTCCAATCTAAACCTACCCTCTTTCAGTTTAAAACCATTGCCCCTTGTCCTGTCACTACAGGCCTTGGTAAAAAGTCTCTCTGTCTTTCCTAGAAGCCCCCTTTAAGTATTGAAAGGCCKCAATAAGGTCTCCCCGGAGCCTTCTCTTCTCCAGGCTGAACAACCCCAACTCTCTCAGCCTTTCTTCATATCAGAGGTCTTCCAGCTCTCTGACCATTTCTGTGGCCTCCTCTGGACCCACTCCAACAGGTCCATGTCCTTCTTGTACTGGGGGCCCCAGAGCTGGATGCAGGGCTCCAGGTGGGGTCTCACCAGAGCGGAGTAGAGGGGGAGAATCCGCTCCCTCGACCTGTTGGCCACATTTTTTTTTATGCAACCTGAGTTACAACTGGCTTTCTGGGCTGCAAGTGCACATTGCTGGCTCATGTCCCAGTTTTCATCCACCAGTATCCCCAAGTCCTTCTGCACAGGGCTGCTCTCAATTCATTCATAACCTAGTCTGTATTGATACCGGGGATYGCTYTGACCCAGGTGCAGGACCTTKCACTTAGCCTTTTTAGCTACTCTTTTTTTTATTTACTTTACTTGGCCTTTATTTATTTACTTATAAATCSCAGTCACAGAGGGCAAACAGAAAAGGACAATTAAAGTTTTCAGAAAGAATAAATAAGGTGGGGAAATCCCAAACTGGCAGGAATTAAGGGTTGTGGAAGGAAGSTTTTTAAATATACCAGAATAAGAATGAAGCCAAGAATCCAAAGGCCAACAATCTAATCGTCTCCAATTAATGGCATTATAGAAGAAGGATAAGCATTGAATAAACATTTCTGTTCTGTATTAGGAGATCTCAGCACTTGTTTTCAGCCTTGGTAATGTTAAGTTTTCRTACACCTTGGAATCCCAGAGACATTTCAGAAGGCTCAGTAAGAGTTATGGTTATTCTCACACCCTAAAGGGGCAAACCTGAAATTATAGACTTGCTTAACTTGACATCAATCCCAAACACAACATTGAAATATAGCTGTTAGTTGGTAAAGAACAGAAGGACAGGCACATAACTAGTGTCAGTCAATACAGTTTTGTCGGAAAGAAGCACTGCAAAAAACTCAATCTGATTTCATTSTTTCAGGGTGTTTGCTAGAAGTGATTTGGGAGGAAGTACGGACATCTTTAAGGAATTTGGCTTAGTGATCACAGAATCAGAGTCACTGAAGYTGGAAAGGATCTCTTGAGATCTTCTAGTCCAACCACCCACTCAAGCAGGGGCAGCTAGAGCAGGTTGCCCTGGACCATGTCCAGTCAGGTTTTGAATATCTGTATGGATGAAGACTCAAGTGGTGGATGACATTGACATTATAAAMCAGACCCAAACAGTATCATTACCATGTGAAATGGATTGTAAGRTACCTGATTGACAGACAGAGTGAAATCACTGTTTGATAGACCTGCTTATAACAAGATTCTGCAGGGATCAGTCTTAGACCTCTGCTGATCCTGTATTTTCATCAGCAGTCTGAAAATAAATATAAAATTAATTATGATCACATTTGCAGACAACAGTAAGTTGGGAAACAGTGACAGGTGATGGGGCTGGAGCAGTCCTATAGGGCAGCCTGGACCAGGCAGTCAGCTGTGYCCATTCCAGTAAAATGCAGCTGCATCCAATCAAATGCCAAGAACAAAGAGCACGGGACGTGCTTACAGAACAGAATGTGGTTTTCTAGCTCACGGGGGCTGTGAACAGGGTTTTGGGAGCTGAATGACATTCAGCCATGACCTCCCAACGCAATGTTGTGGCAAGAGCAGCCTTTGGCTGGATGACCAAGGGAGAATTGTGTGGGAGAGAAAAGCAATGCTATATTTACAGCTAAAGTTGGTCAAGCTGGTACTGCTGAATTTGCGTCACTTTGTCATCCATCCTTTTCAAAAGGTCACTAGAGGTTCTGGAAAATACTGCACTGTAAGTTAAGATCATAGTATCATTGAATCATAGAATCATAGAATGGTTTGGGTTGGAAGCAACCTTAAAGAACATCTAGTTCCAACCCCCCTGCCATGGGCAGGGACACCTTCTGCTGGACCAGGTTGCACAAAGCCTCATCCAACCTGGCCTTGAACACTTCCAGGGATGGGGCATCCACAGTTTTTCTGGGCAACSTCTTCCAGTGCCTCACTACCCTCGTAGTGAAGAATTTCTTCCTTATATCTAGTCTAAATCTACCCTCTTTCAGTTTAAAGCCATTACCCCTTGTTCTATCACTACATGCCCTTGTAAAAAGTCCCTCTCCAGCTTTCCTGTAGGCCCCCTTCAGGTACTGGAAGGCTGCTATAAGGTCTACCCGGACCCTTCTCTTCTCTAGGCTAAACAACCCCAACTCTCTCAGCCTGTCTTCAYAGGASATGTAGASAAAGATTCCTTATTAAATGAGACAYAAAAAGGTCATGCTGTTTATCAAAAAAAGTACAGTGCCTAGGTTGTGTCATAGATGTACCTGCATCGGAGGAAATTGTGGGTGCTCAAGTTTCTTTAATCTAGCAGAGAAAGGCAAAACAAATATCAAAAGCAGAAAGCCGAAGGCAGAGAGATCCAAATGAGAGGAAAGGCACACATTATTAATGGTGATTAATCACTGAAACAAACTATCCAGGGAAGAAACAGAATCTCACCTCCTGATGTTTTCAGAGCAAACGTGTTTGCTTTCTCAGGCAGGATGCTTTCAGTATAATTACGCTGTTGGTCTTGCTTCAGGAGGAACAAGTAAAATTTAAGAAAGAGTTCAACAAAAGTAACCTAAGGACCCCTATTCTCTTATCTTTTCTTCTAAGGCTTGTATGAGTCTATGAATCTTTACCTAATTAGCTATAGTCAGTCATTACAGAAATAATGAGAACACCCTGGTTACATCAGAGTCAAGACACATTTCCATAAGACACCTCCATAAAGCACAAAAGTCTTCCAGACAAAAATTGGGTATTAGTTGACAAGTGGAGGGGGRAAAAATCCTTTTTCTATCTCCCATTGATTTTTATTCCCATTTTGCCTGGGGGAGTTTGTCCTGACCTGGATGTCTTTGATCGGAGATGGCATATGTTTCCACACCTGTCATTTCACTTGCAAACCTTTTAAAAAATTGATATTCACTCAAATGTAAGAAAAATCTCTTCAGCTTGCTGTTTATTGCAGAAGTTGAATGCAATGCCTGATTTATTTTTCAGTCTGAGTGCTCAACATTGCTTARAAACATTATTTTGAAGATGTCCCARATGATCACCCAAAGGTAGTGGATATGTTCAGATGACTAGGTGAAGAGAGTCATATATTGGTATTTTTGACAGGAGCACAAATATTGAGGGCTGTCATATAMTATCTGTGCAGGAGCTGGTTTATGTTAACAAATTATATGAAGCCAAAAGTTACAGCATCATCATTATTATTATTATGACATTATTAAATAATGCCAAAATTAGCATTTTAAGCCTCTTTCTTCCCTTAACTAGCTAATCTCCACCCAGAACATTGCCCTGTAACAATATATAATGTTAAGGCTGGCAGGCTGGGAACAGAATGATTCTGTAAGTTGGAGCATTAATTAAAAGCAACTGGATTCTGATTTATTCTTTTCCCATTCATCAACACAGCTTAGGTGCTAGCTTTCTGATTTGGTTTCTGCTGTTTACCTCAATTTCTTTGGCTTGTTTAGGAATCCAGGATTCCTAAACAKCCTCCCACCTAAATACTAGCCAGGCCTTGAATGGGTTCATTTCCAAGAACAGATGAAAGCAGCAGAGTTGTTCCAAAGTGGGCGCAGGCCAAAACATTCAACGCTCACAGCCAACTGCTCATGAACTGTCTACAAACCAAGAGTTRTTGGCAGGCAGCGTATGGCAAATATGTTGCTCTTCAGAAAACTATGATCTCTTTGTGGGCCACTTTTAAGTAGATAAACAGACCAAATGGTTTGTTATGAATTATATATGCCATTTCTATATGTCACCAGATGTGTTTCAGTGTAAAATCACCAGTCCGTAATGATTAGTTAGCAGACTGGATATGAGGAGAGCTTGGACAGGCATTTTCAGCTAGCTGGTTTTTAAACCCTTGCCAAGCTAAATCAAATTATGCCCAGATATCAAACTGTGCCTAATAAACACCAGTGCTGATAATGAGCACCTGTATTTTTCACTGATATATCTCAATGTCGTAACAAAGATTCATTGGGAAGAGTAATTATCGTGAGCGACCATAACAGTGACTATTGCAATTGCTCTAGTAATTGCCAGCCACCATTATGCCATTGATGGCAAGTCAGATGAGGAAGAGAGTGGCAAAAGGTTGCCACTGTGCTAAATACAGTTCTGGATTCATACCACCCCTTGCCATACTCGGAGGGTATCCTTACTCTTGTTTGTAGACTTCAGCTTTACATTATCACAGCAGGTTTTGGCAAATTTCTTCTAGCTTCATGTCCTATAGTTCACTTCAGACCAAATTTTAACCTTTCACCCTTGAATTCAGTGAAGTATCTTCCAATTTAGGAATAAGGACGGACAGTCACCACATAAGCCATGAGCTCCTGTTGGCCTCTTCAGATAGTTGTATCTCTATAACAAAACAAGCGTTCAGAAAAGACTTAACTTAGAGGGGTATAAGTTCAAGCAAAAGCTTGCGTACTACATCTGTACAGAGGATGTCTCCAATGAGAACAATTTTCCTGAAAAGCACAGAGGCCATAAGAAACCTTGAAATAATTAGAAAACTGGAAAAGAGGGATCTGTCAGTCCAATAGCCCAGAAGGTTATGTTGATCTGTTAGGGCTCCACAAAGCAGCAGCAACAGGTTGCCAAGAAGATCCCCCACCATTTCAGTCAGTATCTCAACAACAAACGCTTGTGGTCCCCTGGATGGAGATGCACAGTGTTCTTTGAAAGGACTGTGCTACTACCAAGGATCGGGGACCACCAGTCCCAGGCGTATCACGTACTSCCTTGGCAGTTCAATGAGGGGAGCACCGGGGAACTGCAAAGCCAACTGCACAGAATATAAACAAACCCCCCATCATTCACTCTCTCTCATGCCATACTTTCTTCTGGAATAGCAGGTTGATTGATACGGGGGTGTTCACCCAGGCTAGAAGGTGAAATTTGTCTTCATGCTTACATAGCCCGATTTTAATTTAAGGTTGCTCTTTCTCCTTTGTGAGTTCTTCTCCCTGTCCTGCTCTGTGAGTTCACTGGATTTTATGAGTTATGCTAATCACTCTGCTGCGTCTGTACTAATTCATCATCGGGGCTCCAGCCAATGGATGAAGCCGGATGGCTGTGCTCCTCACCTTGTCCCCCACAGCCTCCAGCAGTCTGAAGGAAGAGGGTGGTGGGTAGGGCTAGACCTGCTGGGCAAAGATGAGGAGGGACTACTTGGCAGAATAGAAAGGGCAAAGGGATGCCCATTTCTCTCCATCATCTTGGAAGTGGATCTTCTCGTTCCATACAACTTTTCCTCAAGACACAACAATCCTCCTGACATCCAATTTGAGGATGGGGTGCTGGGGAGCTTCTGAGAGCAGCATCAGTGTCAATAAGCTGTCAGGAACTAGCCTTATTCATCATGGTTATTGGGTAACTGCCAAGGACCCTACAGTAATTCGGTTGAGTTTCTTCTCTGCTAAGTGAGTTTACAGTGATGAATAGTGTTTTCTGGGTAATTTAATAATATTAATGGGATCTCATTAGGTTGGCATTCATTTACATTCTTGAAGGTGTATCCCCTGCTGGCAGTCTTTGGAAAGACTGGGGTGGACAGGAAAACCAATATCCTAATTCATTCACATCCCTAAATACTTCCAATAAGGTAAAGGTTTTAAAGCATTTTATTGGTTCAGTTTATTTAGTTTACAYTGCTCTTTGTGTACTGTGGCTTTATTTCCTACGCAGGCAGTAAAACTGATATTGTTTAGTCRAAAGTGCCCTCAAGAAAGATGATATTAGAGTTAGAAATAGAYATCAAAATGGCCAGAGTTATTATTATTATTATTGTTATCCAAGAATCAGATGATGGAAATGCAATAATTCACTCAAAATAAATCCGTCTTCTACCAGAGCACAAGTAACCTATCTGTATGAGATAAGCAGCACTGATAGCACTGGTAGCTGTCATCTCAGTCAATGCTCCAGCTATTGAGAAGGGATTGGCAGGAAGAAGGTATTCAYACTGTTTGTTTTGATCTCTCTGAACAAGATCCTCTTTTTTATTTTCATTAAATTACATATCTCCATGTGAGAAACGTTCTCTCTCTTTTTTGCCTCACAGGACACATGAAGGTACAAATCATCGTATGACATYATCAACAGGAATAACAGAATTGGGGCAAAGAATCGTTCAAGAAGTGAAGGTGCTACCATGAGCCATAATGCTCCAGAAGATCCACAGTGGCAAACTGAAGGGGAAATTTAAGTTAAAACTTATTTTCAAAAAGAAATAACTCTGTCACAGATGCAGTGAGAGAGATGCACTGCACTCRTAAGAGAGAAGCAGCAATATGTTTATTGATGTAAGACAGCAATTTAACAAAGTGTGATAGTAAATGTGACAGTGAGTTAACAAGATGCGATGGCAAGGTACACTTGATTACCTCATGGAGGACAGGGTCAGACAAAACAGTCAGGGACATCCTCCCGTTGAGTCATGAGGTTCAGAAAGGACCCCCTTGCTTTCTAAGCTCCTTCTCAGGGAGGAGTCTAGGTGCGGCTGGATCCAGTCCTAGTCCYAGACTTGGTCAACAGTTTATGTCTAAAGGATTATATATGCGCAATCAATCCTTTATATCAGTTAGCTAAGATTTCCAAGTTTAGCACGCTATGAGTCACTTACCGAGGATCTGTTGCGACAGGGAATCTCTCAGCCTCGAGGATTAACCTTGAGAGGTGTCCCTACTCAAGGGGAGGTCCTGGCATGCAGCCAGGATCGTGCAGGATTGCTCAAAGGGCTCTTGGGCTGCCCACTATTAATGGGGGTAAGATGATTCACTCATAGTCATATTTACAAACCGACTGCAGACGTTAGTTTCTTCCAAATTTGGCTGGAGTCACACATTGATCAGCACWGTGGTTAGGTGAATGCACCGCCCATTGCGGTGTTATCTGCATCCATCGGATGCGTTCATCAGGATCGACACAGGCGATTATCGGTTGAACAGGGTTAGGGAAAAAGTCAGGTGAGGGGAAGGGGGAGCACACCATCACAACCTCAAAATATATTTCTGTGCCTCATGTTCTCACTGGCCTCTTAGGTGAAGGTAGCCAGATCATAACATTGAGTGCAACTTAATTTTCTGGGCAAATGAGAATCTTCTGCAGAATTTTCCTTTGGAGACTAGTGCAGAAGATATTGGCTTTCACCCATGTGCTCCCTGATACTCACCTTATTGACTTTCTTCTAAATTTTCCTATTCACATCATTTCTCAATACATTTAAAGAAACCCTTACTCCTAGAAGCTTATACTACAAGCAATTGGAAAWTTCCTTATTTTACAAAGAAACTCTTCTTTTCAGGAAATATTTATTTCCCTTTTTGAAAAAAAAAATCTTAATAAAAATTGAAATGTCAACTTTTTCATCTTTTCAAATTCTTTTTATGTTGCATAGTGCTGAACATAATTTTGGATGGGAAAGATAAACAACCTACTTCTGTGTTGGAATGTAAAAAAAAAGTGTAGACAAAAGAAGGGAAATTTTTAATAAATTATGTTATTCAATAAAAATACTGCCACGTTTTCCATCACAAATTTCAAATAGAATGCTTTTTAYGCCAGCTGTAGTTTACCTCTAATACCAGAATAAAATCCTTATCATGCTAAAAACCTCCACATCCTCAGAGCTCATATTTCATGCCATTTTTGCACCAGAAGAGTGAATAATTCAGCAGATTGGAGTAATGAATCATTTTCTCATCCCAAGGTGGCTGCTGCTCACGATGATTAATACTGATTTATTTATTACGCGTGACAGTCTCAACCAGGTCAGGGCCTCACTGTGTGATATACTGTATGGGATACACTGAATAAACAGTTCCTGCCCCAAAGAGCTTGCAGTGTAAGTTTTTGTTCTTTGGGTACTCGACAGTGGATAACTGCCCTTAGTGAGCAACCAACCTTTACTCACACCAGTCATGAAAAATAGAATAGAATAGAATAGAATAGAATAGAATAGAATAGAATAGAATAGAATAGAATAGAATAGATAAATGGTGATGGGTGGAGGGGAGAAGATAATCTTGTTGCATAGAAACCTTGCCAGTTTATCCTACCTTTGGTAAACACCACATACTTATTTTTTTCAGCAACCTCGCCTCATGTCACGTGGTAGAAACTGGATGATGAGATGTTTTTTTGCAAAGAAGGATCCCAAAAATAGGCATTTGGAGGCTTCCTGACAGTGTTGTTAGGAGTTGCAGTTACATTATTCAGCTACCCATGCCTGGATGTGTTTAGGCTTTTTGACAGGCTGAAGTCCCTGGCCAACAAGGAACACGGAGCTGAAACACAGGCTATGTGCAATCTCATTTCTTTGCATTTATTAATCCTTTTAAAGAAAGACCAATATCTTCTCAACACACAAGCCCAGCGATCCACACAAATGCCACCAATTACATTCTGGTCTCTTTGCAAAAGAAACAGTTTGCACAAAGCTAATTCCACCCAGAAGGAGACGCGAGCACTGAACAACTGCAAGACAATCAGAACCACTTCACCTTCTCAAAACAGCATGACGGACTGCACTTTCAACAGCCGGCTGTCCAGGAATAGCAAAAAAAAGAAAACCAAAAAATTGTTTATTCGCTTCTAAGTGGAAAGTATGGCTTAGGAGCCCACACTTTCTCACAAGCACTGAAGAAGCCTGTTGTTGTTTTTATTGTTGTTGTTATTATTATTTTATTATTACTATTATTATAAATTAATATTATTAAATTAARCATTATTATTCTTGTTTCCCAAGCAGAGATTACATAGGCCGTAGTCAAACAAAAAGGATAAAGATATAAAAAAGAGGAAGCCTGTCTTTCTCCCCTGCCCTGTTTGGCCCATGACAGAGGGCTGCACTGATCTCCTGGCGTCCCTCCAGCCTGGCCAGACACTCTTTCCATAMGAAAACAGGGGAAGGATGGGGTGGCTGGCATCTTTTAGAAAAGTGCTGCTCTACTTCTCATCCTGACATTGCACTCAGCCGTACCTCTTAACTCATCCACCCTCATACCTGACACCTGTTAGTGCTGTGCTGAGTGGTGTGTGATATTGTTTTACCCAGAGCCCCATCCTCCTGCCTTCTTTGACAGGTGCTTTTATCTAGTCATCTTTAGGGGGAAAAAAGAAAAAGCTCACCTAAATTCAAGTTAGCAGAATTTACCCACAATTCTCTTTCTCATGCCTGTCACTCCGTAATGAGGAACGGGGTTTCTTTTCAGGAATCCTTTGCAAATTTGTCCCTGAAGGAGAAAATTATCTCAAGGGAGCCTGACTCACACATGCTCAGCTCACATGTAAGCGAAGCAGTATCTTCAGACCAGGATCAAGTCTCATCTTTAAAATAGGATGGTTTACCTGTGGAAGGAAATCCTCTTGTCTGTGGGTGATGCCCCTGTAAAGGCATCACCCTGGAGGAGAAAGATAACTTTATAATTCAGGAGTATCTGTCCAAAAACATTCAGGAACCGTAACTACAGGGTTACACCAGTGATGCATCGATACCGGCAGAGTGTGTCTCCTCCACTGTTTCCTGCTCAAACAAGCATCATTCATCATGTTGTCCTACACTAGGGAGGGACAATTCAGCATCACAAATGCCTCTAGTCAGTGATTACAATAACAGGGATATTATTTCTCAAAGAAAGTAATTTCATCCTGCATTTTCTGCCGGAGAGCCCAAACAGCAGAGTTTTGTCAATTTATCCTGGTCAATAATTTCTCCCTAAAAAAGAAACACTGTTCCAAGTCCATGTTCATACTCTAAACTCGGTGTGTCCTGTATCTTTAGGGAATGGATAGATCTGGGGCTGCTATTTGCTGCTCTTTATCTCATCTGTCTCCTTTCTGCACTATTTACAATCACAGGGTTAAGATCTTTTCTGGCTTTAAGATTTTGTTTCTTCTCAGTTTCTAGACTCTGATTTTTTTTTTCTTTCTTTCTTTTTTTTTTTTTTTTTTTTTTTTTTTTCCCCACTTTTTGTGCAGGGTCCCCAGATGCCTTGTCACCACTTTTCTCCAGAAAACTTCATCTGCAGACACACATTCAAGCACCATCTTTATGCAAGGGCACCATAACCATACTCTTCTTTGTCAGCTACATTCCAWACAGATATATCCTTTCTCTTTGACATCGACCCATAATGTTCCATTGACAGCTCAAATTAAACTAATTTTGAATTTTTATCCCAGGACTTCCTCCCTCTCCTGTACACTTCAGCTGAAAACTCCAAACACCAGCAAACCAACACAATATTTCCTRTTGTCTCCTTCCTTAATGTCTGTGGAAAACACGATTTTCTCRACTGTCATATAGACCCTGAATGTCTACCAGCTTCCGACTAGATCTGTCTCTGATCCGCCCATTCAAGGTGTGTCTTGGTCTTGCAGATTTGCCTTAAATAATAACTGTACAATCTCACCTTTTTGGCCTCCGCTGCTAAACCAGTGGGCCAAGGTGTCTCACATCTTCTCCAGGGCATTTATGTGTGCTTCCATCACATGCAACATTGTGAAAGTCACTTTCTGAGGCTATCTTAACACATCTCTGTTGACTCCACCAGTTCCCCTTCGCTGTAGATCAAATGTACTGCGCAGTGTGTTAAACAGCGTCCTGCTCCTCACCTCCCTGATCTTCTGCTATCATCTCTTTGACAAAGTGCAAACCTGCTTCCTCATGGACAAGATTCCTCCCTAACCCAGTAGCCCTGTGCCCCTCTCTGGTGTGAGCATCARCTTGAGAGCCCAGGAGTTACTGAGTCCTGATATGTAGGGCAGAATTCACCTCASCCAGCTTGTGAAGCCTATCATACAGCCATCTATACCACAGCTCATTGCTTAGAGGTTCCCTGTATAGTCRGTGGGGAAAAAAAAATAGATACTCCAGGGTCCAACTGACCCACTTTATTTTGAGACATCTATTCTTAACAAGAGGAATTGTATCCAACACTACAACGCTCCACTGACTATATTGACTGTTTCTCCCCCAATTATAGCGGAGCTGAGGGCAACTGCTTTCTGTGAAGACATCACACACAGATGAAACCTGCTTATATTACCAAGTGTAAAAAGAATTTGTTGCTGTCAAGTGCACAACATTTTTTTTCCACAGTGAGGTGAAAGCATTTAGCTTTCTTGCAGGAAGAAGCCACTGGCAAGGTGTAAGCTCTGAATACCAATCCAGAAATAACACTTAAGAACTGACTGCTTCCTTGGGAATGAAAGTGCAGACAGAAAATTTATGGGCATTCAGCCTGGGCCTTTTATTCAGCGTCCACAACAATTTCCACACAGGACATTTTGGGTTAATTAGGTCAGCTCAGATTAGTCACAGCTCTCTTAACGAACGTTTTTAAATAGGTTTCTTTTCTTAGGGCCGTATGGAATTAGTAAGAATGTAGTCAAAATGCATGCACATAACAGCCTTTTCTGGGCTAGGGCTTTAGAAAGTTTATTTAGAGAAAGCCATTAAAAAAGCCAAGTTCTAGTTCAGCTCCTCCTGAGCACGAGGAAATAAATAGTGCCCCTGTAGCGCTAAGATGTGTCTCTGGAAGTAAACAAAATAAGGGATACTTGCCCTCTCTGGCCTTTGATTTCAGACCTCCAGACCGGACTGATGGCTGGTTGCCGATACACTCAATAAAATGTGTCCATTATTACAGTCCGTAAAATAGAGCACTAAGGTCATACTGCCCTACAGAAAATACTCAGAGGAGGAAAAAAAGGTCTTTTTTTTGTGGGTGTTTTTTTTTATCTGACTGCTGTTTCATGTCACCCATGCCAGCCTAGACCCTCCATCCCTTGTCCCCAACCATCACACTGACCACTGCAACTCAGAAACAGCCTGAACTTACGAAAAAGTTTTGTGGGGTATTATAGGCCCACATCTAGATGTGATCCTTGTGTGTGTCCCAGTGCCATGACCCACAAATCTGGGGACCCAGCTAACGCAAAACCCTTTAGGAGCCTCTCCTAGATATTTGCAGAAGACCAAGTGGCCACTGTGTTCATTGTAGGGTACTGACACAGTGGGAGCCGTAGAATAGCCTTCAAACCTGGCTACTACCAAGCCAGTGCCATCAAAGACTCTCAATGACAATGGTCCTCTTGCTCCTTTAATTGATCTTGCAGGTTTTTCAGCATGGACAGGAGTTTGTCATGTGTGCATCAGGGTTTGCTGTCCCCATAGGTACACTGCCTCTGGATGGATATGATGGTGGTCATGCCAGCTCTAGCTCTTGAGCTGTGGTGAATCTGCAGACAAAGCTGGCCAGAGCACTGTCATGCCTTGTTGCACTTTGCCTCGCCCCCACAAACAGGCAATAAGTGATGGTCAAGGCCATTTCAAGTTAAATTGTTGTGTCTCTAAACCAAGAACATCTTGTGTATGTACTGGGGGCGAAAGAGAGAAGGAATGGGTCTAGAAATGCTAGTGTGAAGCCTGACCCGTTGCCCATTTCTGTTCTCTCTGACTCTTAGGGTAGACCATGCCTCTGATTTATTCCTCTTGCCTTTAGGGAGCTCCCGAAAGCCCTCTCATATCTACCTCTCACTGAGATAGGTGACCCAGAAACTGGCCCACCAGTGCTTTGCCCCTGTCCCTCAGCATTGGCCTAAGAAGATTGTGCCCATCTCATCCTCAGCGTCTTTGGGATAGAAACAGGACATGATGGCTGTTAGCACTTTCTGAGGCAGTGGAGGAGGTCTAGCTGTTCATCAACCCATCACCTTCCCTGGGGTCTGCCAGCCGAACAAAAGTGACACCACGTCGCTCTATGGAAGAAGGTCCCTCAACCTGAGAAGGAATCACCAACCATGGCCTCATTGTAGGTCTCTCTCAGATTTTAAACTCCACCCACGTGCTCGTTGCAATCTTGCCAAGGCATATCTTAATGTGTATGGGTAGTCACAAGTTCTTTTGCAATATCTATGATCCTGTGCATACTTTTTTCCAAATGGAGGGGAGAAGATAAGTATCCTCCTCCCAACTGCAGCCTGGGTTACAACCTCGTCTGGTGGGGGTGCTACATGGAGGTGAATAAAAGAGATAGATAGATAGATAGATAGATAGATAGATAGATAGATAGATAGACAGATAGATAGATAGATAGATAGATTTTTTGCCTTTGCTCTGAAGATTTGAAGTGGCAAAATTAGGCTCAGTATTGCCCATGAAGAAGAGACTCCTGGGACAGAGACGGGGCAATGCAAACAGGAGTGCTCCTGAGTGCAGGTCTTCCCTGCTGCATGGGTGAGCTCAGTGGATGAACTCATGTGCACGACAGCACAGGGAAATAAAGCCCCAAGCCTTATTTCTGCTGAGCCTCTCTCCCACCGTAGAGTGGAAGCATTCCTGAGATCAGCACTAGGAGTAATCWCGTGAGAGGATGATGTTCTGGGATCGCAGAGCTGCAACCATCAATAACCCCTACAATGAACACTACAGGCTCCCAAACATCCTGTGTCCGTATGAAGGCAACTTATCAAACCTCAAACACTTCTGAATCCTGGCAGGCAACTAGGTGTAGTCCCTCACAAAGCATTCACAGGTGACAAAGAAGAGCGGGCAGTCTACCAAGAATCACCTACCCCTCCAAATGGGTGGGATGKAGCCGGTAGGAGAAGAGTGAATGTCCTTCCATCTGCATTCCTCAAATGTATGAAACAACCTAAGGACAAAGAATTGCTTTTAAAATAGCCGATTCAGTCTGATTCATTGCAGCAGGGAGAGGGGCCATCTGTCTGGAACTGACACTCCTCCCAAATCCACTGCACACTTTGGAAGTCATTTTCACAGGAGAGAGTCAAAGAGCTCAGATACCTTCATGTCTGCCTTATACAACTGTTACAAGTGCGTTCAGCACAGTGAAATAACATTAAATAAAATGAGAAAGCAAAATGCATAAATAAAATACACAGAGATAACATGACAAGCACTGACRTTCCAAAAATGTGCAGCATAGTTTATGCAGTCCTGAAAGTGACAGTCACTACTACTGTGAACTGAGGTGGTTCCCTGAGTTCAGTTTTACATCTACCTTGTTTAACAGCGGTTACTCCTATCTTACTCCTGGTAATGGTGCACACTCCACAATGCCACCATAAAACAGCTTGGGAGGGAATCCAGAGGAGTGGGGTGGTGGAAAAAAAAGAGGGATCTCCTGCATACACCAGGTACAGGGATGTACTGGAGCCTTCTGGCACTGTCTAGCAAATAGAAACCTTTTAGCTTCTGGAATAAACTTCTTCCTGTCTCATTGGATCATGCACCGACATGAAATTTTACAGGTTTAGCGTAAAGCTGAGTAAACACAGAGAAGTTATTACAGTTTAGCAGCTATGTGTTAATCCCTGGGTGACAACGCACACAAGTGTCCAGGAAAGGTCTTTTGAAGTGGACCCCTTCCTGAGTGCTGCAAAGCCCACCCGAAGTTGCTAAAGAGGTCAGGTGCTGGATGCAAGCCAATTGCACCAGCATCCTTCCAGCTCCTGCTGCGAACCTGACGCCTCCCACCCCATTTCAGACCTTGTGTTCTCAGACGCGGCGGGGTGCAGTGCCACCGCAACGTGACAGCTTCAGGGAGACCTCGGGAAACCAGCTGGAAACATCTCAGGTGTGTATTTTTAGCACGCTGTGTCTGGAAACTCAGCTCTGGGATTTACTTTTAGAAAGGTAAAGGAAGCGTGCAAGCAGGGAGAGGGGAAAGCCGAGKAGGTCCTCATAAGGAATGAACAGCTATCAAATGATCATCATTTGGGTACCTGAGACCTGAGCCTGTGCCCCAGCTTTAGCATCTTCCCCCTTTTTCWCATTGACAGAAATGAGGGAAGGACTAAAGTAATCTTCAGGGGTGTTTAATGGAGAAATGGAAGTTTTGGGAAGGGAGCTGCAGCCCCCTTAGATTTCCTCATAACCTCATTCTGACTTTTCCACTTAGACCTCTGCAAAGGACATTAAGTGCTTAACCCACCAAGGGAGTCTTTCCGTCTCTCACTCCCTATGTTTGCCATTACTGTAATTTATAAATAGAGTTTTCAGGATGGGGTAGGAATGCACCTTGCTACCAAAGACCCTCCAGACAGCAACAATTGGATGGTTTGTGGCCTGGGACTGATGTGATTTGAAGGTCTGGAGGGCCTTCACGCAATGGGGTGGGGCGTCAGTCACCAAGAGAACCCAGCCAGAAGAGTTTAAGCATGGAAGAAGTGGGAGGAGCAGGAGTGTAGAGAAGGGATGAACATCTTGCCTTGTCTGCAATTAGTGGATAGAAGAAAATGCATTAATTCATTTGAATACAGAAACTACCACGGAGCACCAGGCTGGTGAGCAGTCCTCAGGCACAACAGGGTTATAACTGGTYGGTCAGTGGGAGTCACAGAGCAGCACAGAGACGTCTCTAAGAGGTGGCTCAGAAAAACTCATCTYCATCAGCAATGCCTACCTATAAACTTTCTAAAGTTCTGCAGTTTCCTGGAAAAGCTTTCAGAAGGCCACAAATTATTGCTCCCCTGAAGACTCATACTTCCCCCTGGGGTGAAACGGGCAGCAACCTGTGCCCCCCTTGGGATATGCATCAGATACTCCGAAGTCTCAGCTGGGAGATGAAAGATAGGGAGAGACTTCTAAGAAAAATCTTGATCCCAAGCTGGTAAAACCTTCGAGCGTGTTGTAAACTGAAAATGTCTCTTGAAACTAGTCACAGCCAGAAGGTTTTTGGTGGTGATTCACAGGTAGTGGTACGGCGAGAAAAACAGTTGTTTGGGGGCTTATTTCAAGTGGGTGGGATAAAGCCAGTGATGGAGGTAAGGCACGAGGAACTAGTGGGGACAGCAGTATCCAGAGGCAAACGGGCCATGGGAGACACTTGGGAAGCAAGTCTTCTACTAAGTGGCACTACTACAACCCACCCCTAAAAGTTTACTGACCTTGAGAAAAACACCTGTCAGAGCCCCTCATCTTCCACTCTGCCTCCACTTCTCCTTTGTTGTTAACCACCCCTGGAGAATTCGGGAAGTCCTCTGAATACCTGAACCTCAGGCAGAGAATTTCAGAGCTTTGCATGTAAAAAAAAAAAAGTGACAGGAGGGGTGTGAAACTGAGCAACACATGCTGTTTTGCTGGCTGAGACTTGATGTGCCTTGGATTCAGAAGCGGTCCTGATTAATACTCATCCCGCATTTACGAAATTAAATTAGGCTGCTTAAAATTAAAAATACATATTTATTTTAACCAGCCTGGGTATTCTGAATGAACTGAAAAGGAAAGAGGATGGAATATTACAAATGAGACAATTAAGCAAAGCGAGCAGGAGAAATTGTATAAATTACAGTCCTGCGATGAAACGGTGCTTTGATGCAAGGGATGGGAGCTGGCAAGGACTTCAGTCACCAGAGATGGAAAGTGTTGGGGGGGGAGGAGGGTGCTAGGAAAGGAGTTAAAGAAGAAAGCAGAAAAATTAACTCTGAGAAAATCCATTAGTATTGATTTAAGGAGGTAATCAAGGGGAAACAGTCTCAAACGGACAAGATGGAGTGGTAATGGTAACATATGAACGCCGTGATGCTYGGGGCCTCGCAAAGCTCTTTCGGCTGCAGAATTACAATTCTGGGAGAGCCTTGGTCCAACACCGGTACCCCCTGGCCTGGCCAGATTCCCAGCACCTGCCAGGTGTAATGAAGCTCCTGGGTGTGAAACAGGACTAGATCAGATCTGAAAGCTCTTCCCTTGGACAATGCTTAGGATGGGACCATAAGCAAATGAAAAGAGCAGGAGTGAAGGTGGTTGCTGCGGTTGGAAGTAAGCCAATGGGAGAAGAAAACCAGCAGCTTTCAGCCCAGCACCAGCACACTTTGCCAAAGATCGCCATTTCGGAACAAAGAAAGTTCCCAACAAACCCAAAAGTAAAATGAAGAGCACATCGCTCTCCTTCCCTGCATGGATCACAGACCCCTGTCACAGCAAAACACCTRTGCAAGAAAATACTCTCATTAAGGATGCAGCTTTTCCAAGGAACAATAATGACCCATTGACTTTTCTATATGGCATTTGGGATTGTTTGCCTTTCCTCAGCAGGAGAAGACAAAGCTGGCCATCGACAGTATTCGCAGCTTGCTGGAGACTAGAGGTGCTCAGCACATTGCAGAATCTCACCCCAGACATGTGAACTATTCCTGAATAAAAAGCAAACTAACCTTTCTCTTGAATATACTGAAAATGTTTCCCTCGGTTTTCTACAAGGAAGAAAATGCCAGGATGCTCTTGCAAGAATGCAGGCRTATACACATGGCTTGACATATTCTCTTAAAAACATACCCTTGCTGCACAAAGAGCTCTCAAGTACACAAGTTTTACTGCTATGAAGTAGGTCCTAGTCACTGTGGGGTCCAGTTCCCTATAATGGGGTGGGAGAGGCCATGGGGGGMCCCTAGATCCGTCAGCCCAGCTCAGCTGGACCCCACAGAGAAGGGAGGAGTCTCTGAACTTTGTTGCCCATTAAGGTGACTTTAAACTCACATCTGCCCACTTATCACTGCTATTTGACCGTATGTGTGTGGCTGTGCAATTTCTATGCATGCTTAAAATATATGGTTTACATTCACTTCTTGAACAATTCAACRTAGTAATATTTTGGTCACAATCAAATCAAATCTCTTTGGGATTAGCTTTTCAAAGGGAAATTAATGACCATGCAGAGGCCCGGTCTGTCACTGGAAGAGACTTATAGACCTCTGGGTAAGGCATGAGCTGGATTAAAGGAGTATATGGGCCTTCCATACAGATTTGTATTTCACCTACCTGACAAGCAGACATTTTCACCTTCTACAAGTCCCACTGTAGCTGCTAGATCCTAAAGTCACATTTTCCAGGGTACCAAACTTTCTTTTTAATGGTGGATGAGAAAAATAGAAGCCTCAGGATGCCTGGCTTCTAGTTCTGTATTGCTCAMAAACTGCACAACCTGCCACTTAACAGTTTTTTCAAAGCTGAAACTGGAATGGAGGRACTCAACTAACTCAGTGTATGAACCTTGTAGACCTGTTTCTGTGAGGGTGATAAATCAACAAACGGATACCAGTGCCTCCTTTGGTAAAGTCACAACTATTTCAAAGGGCATCCTGTTTCCCAAACTTGGGAGAAGCAATGAAGGGGTAGTTTCTTCACTCCTGACAGACAAARTTGGGTCCTCAGGGAGTTGTGTGCCCAGCACTGTCTGCCTGTTTCTGTCCGGGGACATATTAATTCTGYCACTCTTGTTTCCTCCCTGGGTTTTCCCTTTCCATTTTTCTCACCCCTCCAAATAATGTAATATCAGTTTTGCAAATAGTCCTGCAGAAACCCTTTTTAGTCCTTCTACACTTGTTGGCATACAGGTGTTTTGGTTTGGGGTTGTTTTTGTGTTTTTTGTTTTTTTTATCCTGCAGATCAGGGACTTGGGAAGCAGATTCTGTCACCTCTAGCTGTGTTATAGATGAAGGGGCATTTAAGTGCTCCTTCTATTTCTCTTTACAGATGGGTTCTTTGCAGACCTCTTAGCTGTAGGTCTGAGATCAGAGATCTACTTGATCACTGAACATCAGTACTGTTGAATACATTTACTTTCTTTCAGAGCTTCCTGCAAAACCCAGTTTAGCTATCCACTGCAGAAATATATATATAAATATACATATAACTACTATATAAATGCAAAGTGGTATTATTAAAGGGAAAAGAGAATTGCCATATCGATCTAAATAATATGCTGTTAACTGTCAAAGAGCAAGCACACTTTCTGCTAACAGGTTTTTCTAATTCTAGAGGAAGAATAACAAAGCTGGAGGCTGGAAGACATTTAGCAGCAAATATGAAAATGGGTTGGTTTGTTCTCATTCTTTGTTACTTTAAGCTCTCTGTGCTTTGCTGCATGCCTGTTTTACAAAGCTGGAAATCACTTTCACCCTACAGCAAGCTCCAAAAGCAATTTCAAATGGCCAGCAGASCTGAAGGAGGGAGTGAAGAGGAAACAGATTGACTTTTCTGTACAGGGAAATGGAACAAGGCATCAAGAGGCCTGTGAGACAGGGAGGCATCATGAACCAAGAATGTAGCTGCAGGTCTTTATTTCCTAGGTCCTGTCTTATCCTCCTTTTAACTCGTTTGTGCTGATATGTATTCATTTGGATATTTTGATATCTTTCTGGGTCAAATACTTCATGGTGAAGTATTGAAGAATTGTGCAACAAATACCTGGGAGCCTAGATGGTTTTCTGCCTGCCCCTCATGCCAACAGAAGATAGAATCATAGAATCATAGAATCATTAAGGTTGGAAAAGACCTCTAAGATCATCRAGTCCAACCATCAACCCAACACCACTATGCCCACTAAACCATGTCCCAAAGTGCCACATCTACACGWTTTTTGAATGCCTCCAGTGATGGTGACTCCACCACTTCCCTGGGCAGCCTGTTCCAATGCTTGACAACCCTTTCGGAGAAGAAATTTTTCCTAATGTCCAATCTAAACCTCCCCTGGCACAACTTAAGGCCATTTCCTCTTGTCCTATCACTTGTTACTTGGGAGAAGAGACCAGCACCCTTCTCTCTACAGCCTCCTTTCAGGTAGTTGTAGAGAGCGATAAGGTCTCCCCTCAGCCTCCTCTTCTCCAGGCTAAACACCCCCAGCTCCCTCAGCCGCTCCTCATCAGACCTGTGCTCCAGACCCTTCACCAGCYTYGTHGCCCTTCTCTGGACAMRCTCCAGCACCTCAAGGTCCTTCTTGTAGTGAGGGGCCCAAAACTGAACACAGGATTCGAGGTGCGGCCTCACCAGTGCCGAGTACAGGGGCACGATCACCTCTCTATTCCTTCTGGCCACATTATTTCTGATGCTGTTGGGCTTCTTGGCCACCTGGGCACACTGCTGGCTCATGTTCAGCCGGCTGTCAACCAGCACCCCCAGGTCCTTTTCCGCTGGGCAGCTTTCCAGCCACTCTTCCCCAAGCCTGGAGCATTGCCTGGGGTTGTTGTGACCCAAGTGCAGGACCTGGCACTTGGCCTTGTTGAACCTCATTCAATTGGCCTCGGCCCATCAATCCAGCCTGTCCAGATCCCTCTGCAGAGCCTTCCTACCCTCAAGCAGATCAACGCTGCCGCCCAACTTGGTGTCATCTGCAAACTTACTGAGGGTGCACTCGATCCCCTCGTCCAGATCATTGATAAAGATATTAAACAAGACCAGCCCCAAAACTGAACCCTGGGGAACACCACTTGTGACCGGCTGCCAATTGGATTTAACTCCGTTCACCACAACTCTCTGGGCTCGGCCGTCCAGCCAGTTTTTTACCCAGKGAAGAGTACACCCGTCCAAGCCATGAGCCGCCAGCTTCTCTAGGGGGATGCTGTGGGAGACAGTGTCAAAGGCTTTACTAAAGTCCAGGYAGACCACATCCACAGCCTTCCCCTCATCCACGAGGCGGGTCACCTGGTCATAGAAGGAGATCAGGTTGGTCAAGCAGGACCTGCCYTTCATGAACCCATGCTGGCTGGGTCCGATCCCCTGGTTGTGCTGCACCTGCCTTGTGAGCACCCTCAAGATGAACCGCTCCATGATCTTCCCCGGCACCAAGGTCAGGCTGACAGGCCTGTAGTTCCCCGGATCCTCCTTCTGGCCCTTCTTGTAGAGATCTTCCATGCTGCTCTGTCTTTATCAACTGAAAGCCGCACAAGAAACCAGGTGACGCTTAAAATCCAGCCCAGAGGGAGACAGCATGTATTACTAGTTTAGACAGAAGCTTTAACATTCATCTCATTTAACTTAAGATATCTGTACTACAGACTGCCCCCCCCCTCAGTTAAGCACTGAGAATCCCTACAGTCGATGAAGAGATACAATTATTTCTCAGTGCTTTTCATGACCTCCTCAGAGAGACCTCTTAAGTATGTCTGAAGAACTGTGTCCCAAAAGTACCCATTTATTCCTGTTGACTACAAAAAGCATTTTCATTAATAGCTCAGATACAGAAGTGTCTCCTGTATCTGTATAAAATCAGGCAAGATTAATCCCACTTTAGGAGACCATCTGATGAAAGAGAAATTTTTGAAGCAGCTACACAGGGATGGCAATTGAAATGGCAGATGACAGCAGCAGGGCCACGAGCTGGTGGAAATCCCCAAACAGCTGGAGGATAAGCAGAATCCTTCACAAGAGCCATGAGAGGGGTAGAAAACAACAGTCATAGAAATGAAAAGAGGACAAGAAAAGTCCCTGATGAGTGAAGAGYAAGGTGCAGTGCTGAGTCTTAGATTTGGCTTGGGAAAGGTCATTGGAGACTYCCGAAAAAGCCACTTCAGCACTTGGGGCAGGCACAGGACTACAGAGTCTTGGGTGGAACTGGCAGAGAGGAGCTCCACACCTTGAAAACAAACGTTCAGGGAGGTTGGAGATGAGTGGGAACACATGAAGCACCTTTTCCTCTTGGAAAAAGAAATAAAATAAAGCCTTCCAATGTGTTATTGTAAATACATACCTGAAGTAAGTAAATAAATAAATAAAATTGCGGTCAGGTACAGGCATCATCTTTCTGTTCAGTAGCTCACCTTTTGAAAATCACTGATACTACAGCAGTGTGCCAGACTTTGGAATAATGGCTGGACTTGGGCAACGGACAAGATAGAAATTTCCCCACAAACATAGGCTGGATTTTTCAAATATTATCAGCACCCCTTTGTTCAAGTGGTCCCTAATATGTGTGTCATTGGTTATATTCTAAATAGTTTGGGGAATAGTCTTTAATAATGCTCTTGTCATTGAAGKCCCTGATGGGCAGTAAAAAGATGTGAATCCACTTATTGGCTGTGGCACCGATTCCYTCCATAGTATCAGCTTAATATATTAAAAMCTCTCTGCCTCAGTTTCCAATTGCTAAACAGGTGTGAACCTATGTCCTTTGTCCTGCTTGTTCAGACTAGAAATGCTCTGGCTTACTTCAGTATGTATAATCCTGATCTCATCTGGGGTCCTGGAAGCACCATGTTATAAATAACAACCATAACCAATTTCCTGCAGTCTTACTAAAAAGTTTTTTCTCCTTCTGCCTGTCTCTGTATACATATGTATGAATATTAATCCTGCCAAAAGAAAAGGGGAAAAAAAAAGGCAGAGAGAGTCGTAATAAAAATTCAGTACATCAAACTGACTTTTCGTGATTTACAACAGGTAATTATCATTCTTCACGCATGGCTGGTCTCCTGTTGTGAGAAAGCGGAGCAGGTGGAGCACTGCTTGTCCAATATCCTTCCCCTCGACAATCGCCTCCACCTGCAAACTCCCCATGCACCTGCATGAGAGAGACATTGTCAAGACCAGACAGAAGGACGGGTTAGAAAGATAGATGGAGGTAGCTGAACAGAGGCAGCTGGAAAAGCTGAGTTTGCCCACAGTTGGGTAGGCTTGAAAACTTCCTTAGCATCCGCTTTCTTACTTAACTTGCCATGGCAATGGCTCTGTCTTTTAACTGTGGGGGTAAAAAAAAAAAATAAAAAAGCAGTAAAATTAAAGGTCATAAAAGAAGTGTGGAATGATAATTGGAATTATTCAGCTAATGGATTAAAACTATTAAAAGTACCATGATCTAAATCTGAATGGTGGGGGAGGGGGAAGAGGGGAGTAAACTAATAGAACCTGGAATTGATTTTCAAAGAATACTAAAAATTATTACCAGTAAAATTTACAAGCGCTGTAGATCATGCTCACTGCTGCCTTATTTGTAACAGAAATATCCAATTCCAAAATGAATTGGGCTGTGCTAAAACTAACTCTTGCTGATGGTGGCAAGTTGTTAATTAAATGACACTTTTGTGCTGTTCATTTTGAAAGTCTCTGGAAAGATAACCTGAAGTTCTCTCAGCTTCTGAAATGAGTGGGGAGAGGTGAGCAAGCACAGAGTTTTATAGACTGGAGGGAAGAAAAAAAAAATTCCCTTCAGGGATATGCTCACCAGGATAGGATTTTATCACACAGCCGACATCGAGCAGGGGTTAGATGCTTAAAAGGGAAATAAATGGCGGTACTAGGGATGGTGTTCACAATTCAGAATCACATGTATCCAGTATCACTAGATAAGTTGTTGCAGGAGGGGTGAGACAGGAAATAAAAGCGGGGACAGGAGTCCCATGCTTTACAATGGAATGTCGATGTCTGAACTTTGCTATTTTTGTTTCTTCTAGCAGTACCATGTCTTGTTGGTACTGCTGGAGTACAAGACCATGTCTTCTATGGTCTGATGCAAAGCTATTTTGTGAGTAGCTCACAGAGGCTCCTGAGTGCCCATGGACCGTAAAGGCTTGGTTTTCCAGTGAACTGTGGGATGCASTATTCTCTCCAAATTCCACAGGGGCTATATACGTACGTAATGCTACACATGTACGTAAAGCCTTGGTTGGAGGAAGGTCTAYGTGTCCTGGTGCCCAAACCACCTCCTGTATCAGTTAATTGCATTATGCCTTGGGTTATTCCTTCTGTGCTTTCCACTGTTTGACTTGATAAATCTGTGGCTTCATGAGTATGAGTGCTCCTGAAGATCTTTATCCATGCACTCTCATACTGGGGCTGAGTGGTAAGTTTCAAAGAGGAGAGTCAGAAGACAGAGAGACAAGTCATGCATAAAACCTGGCTCAAAAGGGACTTSAGCCTCTCTCCAAAGTGTTAGCTTAGCATCCTGAATCTCTCCACAGCATTTTAGTACACTTCCAGCCCTGTGGTTCACAATCTTCTACTGTCCTCAGACAGAATCTCTTATGGCCAAAATAACYTGAACTCTTATAAGAATCACTTTTACGGAAGGCTATAGCCTTTTTTTCCACACCTGTAGCTCTGCTTACCCAYCTGTAATCCAAAGGATTCCCTCATACTTGGATAAAAATCAGAACAGGAGGTACCAAAATCACCTTTGCCATAAAGCACCTACCCCGTGAGGTCAGGGAAGCCATGTCCATTTCTGCCAGAAGAGATACTAGCCCAAAGAACATTTTGGCTCCCTGTCAGCAGCTGAAACCCAGCCCCATGCATGTAGCAAGGGGAAGCTATTGCCTTTCAGATATCCCTCCTCCCATTCAAGTTGCCACACCGGGACACAGTCATTGGCCCTACCAGGTGATCCTACAACTGTCACCCACCGAAACAGATCCAGTTTAGGGTTTTCTTATTGTTTTTGTTTTCTTTATGCAGTTCTACTCTTTGGGTCTTACATGGCTGCCAAACTTTTCATTTACATGCTGATCTTGACATTCTGCCCCAGCTCTGTTCTCTACAGCGTTCACAGGGAAGAGTGAAATATAGCCAGAGTGGTTCAGCTTACTCATGGAGCAGCTCGTTCCTCACTTACAGGCAATATATTTTTCATGGTGGGAATCTTGTCTCTTTGATTTTAGTACCTTTATTTATTTATTTCATACAATGGAGCTTTTTTTTTTTTTTTTTTTTTTTTTTTGGGGTTTTTTTTGTGTGCAGGGGAATGGTTTTAGTGATGGCAGCAAGGATGGGAGGAACTTTGCTAAGAATAAGAGAGAAGAAGTTACTACCTCGGGCAACTGTTTCTCCATCTTCTATTCCATATATTAGGTGATAGATAAAACCTCTGTGATCGGTGCTCTCTTTGGCTTTGAATTTACTCAAAGGTTTACCATCAGACCTCCCAGGTTCCTCTTCCTCCATGGTAGAGGAAGACAGAATTAGAGACCACTTAAGCAAWTAGGATATACACCAGTTCATGGGACCATGCAACTGAAGGTGCTAAGCAAGTTCACCAACATCATAGTGAGGCCAGTCTCTAGCATATATAAAAGTTCAAGGCAATCAAAGGATTTTCTGATATCTGGAAAAAGGCAAATGTCACAACCAGCATAAAAAAAAGGCAAAAAGGAGGATCCAGGTAGTTACAGGCCAGTTGGCTTACCCTCAGTCTCTGGAAAGGCTACAGAGCAAATCTTCCTGGAAACTAGGGAAACATGAAAGAACAAAAGTGTCTAAGAACAGCCAGAATGAATTCATCAAGGGCAAGTAATGCATGACCAACATGATTGCCTCCTATGGAGATACGACTAGCTCCAAGGAAACAGAAAGAAGGAGGTGTCATTTACCTTGACTTTAACAAGGGTTTCAACAGTCTCCCATAATACTCTTGTAGATGTATTGGAGAGATATGGACTAGATAAGTGGACTAAGAGGCAGGTAGAAAATTGACAGGGTCATTGGGCTCAAAGGGTAGTGGTCAGCTGTATGAAATCCATGTGCTGGCCAGTTGGATTCTTCTCCTCTAATTCAGTAAATCGCACCTGGATTACAATGTCAAGTGTGGGACTTCCCAGCACAAGACATGTACATACTTGTCCAGTGGAGACCACCAAGATGGTCAAGGGGACGGAGCACATGACAGGCAGGGTGGGATAGCTGGTTTTGTTAAACCTGAAACAGAGAAGGTGAAGGGAATATTGCTGTCTTCAACTACCTAACAGAAGATTATAGTATAGATAGGGCCAGACTCTTCTCCTAGTTTCACAACAAAAGAATGTGTTGAAACAAGGAAATTTTTATTATGTATTATGAAAAAAAACAGTCACCATAAGAGTTGACAAACATTGGAATGGATTCACAGCAATGCTGTGGAATCTACAGTTTTGGAGATTTCAAAGCTCAGCTGGACAACCTCAGAACTGAAAGCTCAAAGATGGGCTTGAAGTCAAATATACAAAATGTTCTTCTAAGATTTCACTCTAGAACAGTGGTAATCTTATCATATCATCGAAATTTTCAGTTTCCCAGACCTCTGCATCCCAAAAATGGCATGGTTGCAAAATGCTGTGGTTTAACCCCAGCCAGCACCTAAGCCCCACACAGCCACTCGCTCACTCCCCCCCAGTGGGATGGGGGAGAGAATCAGAAGAATAAAAATGAGAAAACTCGTGGGTTGAGATAAAGACAGTTTAATAGGGAAAACAAAAGCCGCGTGCACAAGCAAAGCAAAACAAGGAATTCATTCACTCCTTCCCATGGGCAGGCAGGTGTTCAGCCATCTCCAGGAAAGCAGGGCTCCATCATGCGCAACGGTTACTTGGGAAGACAAACGCCATCACTCCGAATGTTCGCCCATTCCTTCTTCTTCCCCCAGCTTTATATGCTGAGCATGACGTCATATGGTGTGGGATATCCCTTTGGTCAGTTGGGGTCAGCTGTCCCAGCTGTGTCCCCTCCCAGCTTCTTGTGCACCCCCAACCTACTCGCTGGTGGGGTGGGGTGAGGAGCAGAAAAGGCCTTGACTGCGTGTAAGCACTGCTCAGCAATAACTAAAACACCCCTGTATTATCAACCCTGTTTTCAGCACAAATCCAAAACATGTCCCCATACTAGCTACTATGAAGAAAATTAACTCTGTCTCAGCCAAAACCAGCAAACAAAATTTCATCCCTCTAGAACAAAAAGAAAAAAAAACCAAAAACAAACCCAAAAACCAAACCCCAGATTCCCAAACAAAACCAAACAAAACGAAACCAAACCAAGAGAGAGAATATCCAACTTCCTATGTCTGGGACAAACTGTCAGTTACACATGGGAGTTTGTGCACAGGGATCTGAACTGCAAAATTCAAAAGAACCAGATTCAAAGATTATCCAAGGTCCACAACACATTCAAGAGGGATAAAACATTCTGGCTGGTGGCCAGAGAACATCAGAAATGTTTGTCCAAAATGTTTTCGGCTCCCTCAGAAAGAAAATAGGTAAGAAAGTGTCTGTGGGATGATCAGATACTCGAAGCTGTGCTATCCCAAGCATCACCTGCCAGTTACATATCTAAGAGGGGAACAATCCCTCTGCACTTCTCCAGCATCAAGAAGTAATCAACCCSCTTGAGTTTGGCTCAGGCCATGTAGCTGTAGTTGGCTACAGAATCGAGGCTGAACATGTCAAAGCAAGTTGTCTTTATAATTAATGGAGAGATATAGGCATTTTTAAGGAGTGAGTCACCTGATCTTTTTTATAAATCTGCTTCAGGATCAGATGAATCATGTCCTGAATTCCACTGTCTGTGTTGACTAGCTGTCCATTTACTGACTCAATTTATTCCCCATTTGTTTTGACATTTGATGTTTATTTARTCAAATGTATTCCAACCCAGGAAATGTAAGAAATTACCTCTTTATACCTCCCTTTTTATGCTCTTACTCTAAGTGTTCACGAGCACCAGCTGTCACAGACAGGGTAGTTGGGCTGATGGACATGCTGATCCACTGGAGCTGGTCTTGCAGGCCTCTTTAGATGATGATCCTTCACGAAGTCCTCCACATGTAGAGGCTAGAAATCTGACATTATGCCAATGGAGTGTGACTGGAGGAGAGACAATGCCAGCTTTGTACTGAAGCAGAGACAAGTGTCCCAGTTTCCATTTCCACAATTGCCCTTTATCAATGCAAATCAAAATAAGAACCAGACTCACAAGAGGTTATCAAAGACATTTCYGACAATAGCTGTAGATTTTCCACATGGTGATCACACATTCACTAAACTATCTCTTCTTCCTTTTCCCAATGACATGAGCATAGCAAGGCCACCTACCCTGGAAGGCTTTACTGTAATTAGGGTAAATCCTCTGGGAGTTTGCTACCCACTGTCTTTAGAGAATCTGAGCCTAAAGGTCCCAGCTATTGGCTGCAGGGACATGGGTTCTTCCACCATGTGGAAGAATCCCATGTGGGAATCCCCATTTCAGATCACCCTGCAGGTCGACTTTGATCTCCAAAGTAGAATTGGAAAGATCTTAGTGCATTTTCCAATGGTCACAGCTCCTCATCCTTCAGATGTCTTCCTCCTTCCCATGACACATACTCCCTGGCCGAACAGCCACAGAGCAAGGGGAGTCCAGAGCTGGACCCAGCTCAGAGCTGAAGACTCCTTGGGATGTGGGACTGGGAAGGAAGAAGGGGGCAGGTTCACTYGGCCAGGAGGCCACCCTATGATTATGCTGTGGCCAGGAGCAGTTCAGCCCTTCTGATGAGAGCCTCATGCACAGAAGTGTGGGGTGGGGGAAATAAAGACACCATAAAATGCACCACATGGTGAGTAGCAAGCGGCAGGGGATGGATGCAGAGGGGTAAAAGGAATTATAGCATGAAAAATTGCTTTCTGTGACAGAATTATAAAATTATTGGGTGAAAGAAAATTTGCAGATTTAATATGCCAGTTAATGATGTGGTATTTGAAACAGTCTCTCACAAAGTACTGCTCATGATATTAATTGATATTGTCTCTGAGAGGACTGCTGAGTTTAAAATTGGCGGATGCATAGAAAACAAAGAACAACCTTTTTCCAGGCTAGTGTATACCCACAGAATGCTCTCAATAAATTTTAGTTTTGGTTAAGCGTTAATAATGTCTTTGATTAAGTACTAAAGAGCAGGGGCTTGTTTTGCTTTTCTTTTTTTTTTTTTTTAACCAGAACACAGAAAAATCAAGCTCCTGAGAATCTAAAGTAATTCACTGTACACAGTGTTTGCAACACTTACCCTCTCCTGGTGACTGAGGCAGCAGTTACAGCAGAAGCCTGACGGAGAGCCCCAATTCTGGTCCCGTTAGATCTAGTTACTGAATGAGGTGCTGCACACAAGTACCTGAGATGACAAAATTTCTCATTTGCTGGTTCCTGAGAAATCACAAGATAATGAAACTTTTATATTTCCATACACAGTCAACTCCAGCCCGGCCAGCAGGTCAGCCAACCACATACTCTACTTCTCAGTATAGATATATTCATGTGGCCACAGGTAACACAGTACCCCCATGAACTTTAATAAATATGTCCTGAAAACTCTTCCCTGCAGAAGGGCACTGTTGTTAACCCCCCTGTACCAAGGGAGAAATAGTTCAAAGGAAATAAGTCCCCTGTGCAAACACATCCAGAAGATAAATGAGAGAGAGATGGACAAAACCCAGACCTCCAGAATCCAAATCTAGTGCCTTAGTAGCAGCGTGTCCTGCTTYGGGATATAGGGTACGTGTGAGGTGTCACGTGGATCACAGTGCAGATCAATGTCAGATCAATCTGCTTAACARCCTTATTAGCAATATGGAAGAAAGAGGTCGGAGAATCCTTATGGCCACTGTCGATCTGGTACAGAAATCAGTAAGGGTATCGCGCACAAGGGAGGAAACAACAAAATGGRTTTAACTTCTCAGGGAGTAACATCCTGTCAGGAAGCCTGCTAGCGGGGAAGACGTGTGAGAAGAACCAGGCCCTGGTGCTCTGCACAAGCAGTACAGGTGAGGTGGTGAGCTCATGCGAMAAAAGACCTGTGGTGAAGGGCCCAGCTTGAGTGTCTCTGCAGAGCATCACCAGAACCTCCCTTTGGAGGAGGCAGAGACAGCAGCCCAGGAAAGAATRGAATCATAGAATCATTAAGGTTGGAAAAGACCTCTAAGATCATCCATCCATCAAAGACTGCAGAGTTGGGAGTCAGGATCAATCCTAAATGCAGGACAAGTTAGGTAACAGTCTATTTTTTTCTCCCCAGTGACACAGGATTGTAAAAGTCAGTGCTGTTGCGCTAGATGTTTGGTCAAACATGATGTACCTTGCATTGTGAGCAACCTGAAAATGCTGATTAGAAACTCAAAAGCAGTGTAATAATATGTGATGAATAAAGGAAAGTGATAAAAACTGAGCGGAATAATGATATCTGAAGTGTTGAGAAGCCATACAGGAAAAACTGAAGACATCAATTAAAAGGCCATGCACTTTGGGATAGAAAGAAAAAAATAACAATGATATGGGGCCCAGCACTAGATAGAGATGGCCTGCTTATAATGTCTAAGAAAAACTGTAGAGTGACTATTTTTTTTMATCTCTTTGGAATAACAATAACAGGGGAAAATTAATATCACCTTTGGGTCATTAATATCACCTTTTGCAGTCATTCAGAAACCAAGAGCATTGTAATGCATATCTACTGGTAGAAATACATTGAATGTTTAGGCAGAGTGACTTACACCCTGAAATTCTGAAAGATAGGGCAAATGATTGCATTATATATTGGGGTCAGCTTTTCAGAAATCTTCAAATGTGAGAGAAAATGCAGAATGTGTGGGAGTGTGGATGCCACGTGCGCTGAACTGGAATTAAACTGATCTGGTGTTGCAAAGCTGCCTTGTGCATTCTTCTGCCTTTACTACAGAGCAGCAAACCTTCCCAAAGTATTTGATTTAGTAGTGATGACAAAATTAGCAGTTGAAGATATTGGTAATGCACATGCTAAATAGATTAAATAGCTAAATTATTAATGGCTAGTCATCAGTGGGGAAAAGAGGTGTTTCTAGTGGGATACAGAGGGGTGATTTCTACACCTGATCTACACAGCATGTGCACCAACAACAACAGCATTAATAAAAAYGTGTGACCTGATTCAGTGAACTGGTAAATCAAGAAGGGCAGGCCCAGCCCTGGAGAGAGCTACCTTCATCACTGGACGAGCCAATGACCATGAGCTCCCAATGCAATGCTGTGGCAAAAAAACTTAATTCAGCCCTTGGTTTTACAGAGTGGTGAATATGAATAAAACTTCTACTGATGTCTCCTGTTCCTCTCTTGCTTCTCTTTTTTTTTTTTTTTTTTTAATTTTTTGTCAGCAGGCAAAGAGGAATGCAGGAAAGCAGAAAAAGGAAAAGGACAGAAAAATTGCAAATTGAATGCTGATGGATTTTTCTAAAAGCTTCTATAGATATCACTAAAAMCAGGAAAATTTGAAAATTACAAACAATGGGGKTTTTTTGTTTGTTTGAGGAAAAAAGTCATTTTTATCTAAAAGAAAACTTTAAAAGAAAATATTGCAAATAGCTCTACTTAGGACTCTGGAAGCAAGACTGAACTTAATGCCAAGGAAGGCTCTGTAGAAAGTAAATGAGGCAACAAAAAACTTTATAATTGCCCCATTAGCCTTCTTTCATCTTTTACATCTATGATACAATCAACATAGGTACCCTAAGAGTCTGAAAGAAAGGGTTTTTGCTCACTTGCAGGATGGTGTTACCAACTAGCTATACTACAAGCTATCCAATTTGCACTGAACTCTCCCAGCCCAGTTAATTTCTGCTGCAATGGGATAGACAGCAGCCTCAAAGGAATTTATCATTTCTTTCCTTCTGTCCAGAAAAATACAGGAACGAAAGGCATAGAGACACCGTCAAGGAGTTGCATGATTGTCATTTAAACTGCAATTCACCCAGAGCCGATGGAGGAGCATCAGCCTCGTTGGGCCTGGAGTTGCAGGATTAATGGAGCTGAAGTGGAGYAGAAGCTTTTTACATGCAATTCAGGAAATGTCTAGACTTTGTGAGAAACCTGTTAAATTAGAGTGGCAGGATGTTGGGAACAGGGAAGCTCTTCTTGCTCTTGGCAAGAGGATCAGTTGGTGGAGGGGGGGGAAGGAGTAGGATTGATTGCTGGGGGGTGTCTGGTTGTTGCTATTTGGAGAGTGATGGAGTAGTTGGCAAGGTGAAGCATTATCTGACTCAGCACTCTCATCTTTAAATAAAGGTGGGGCATGGCTGGAAGGGAAATTATTTTGGGGTATCTCATATGAAATTGTGGCCCTATGGCAAAACTCTTGTTGACCCCAGCAACAGCTGAGGAGGGAGGAAGAAGGACTGGTGAGGTTGATCAGTCAGAGAAATCATTTTAGGGTCTCCTTTCAACAAGCATTCATCCTGCTTTATCTTGATTGAGCGGGTCCAGAGGAGGGMSACAAAAATGATSAGGGGGATGGAACGCCTCTCCTRTGAAGAAAAGMTGAGAGAGYTGGGGTTATTCAGCCTGGAGAAGAGAAGGCTTTGGGGAGACCTTCTTGYGGCCTTTCAGTACTTAAAGGGGGCTTATAAGAAAKATGGGGACAGACTTTTCAGTAGGACCTGTTGCAACAGGACAAGGGGGAATGRTTTTAAACTAAAAGAGGGTAGATTTAGACTAGATATAAGGAAGAACTTTTTTACAATGAGGGTGGTGAAACACTGGCACAGRTTGCCCAGAGAGGTGGTAGATGCCCCATCCCTGGAAACATTCAACATCAGGTTGGGGCTCTGAGCAACTTGATCTAGTTGAAGATGTCCCTGCTTCTTGCAGGGGRTTGGACTAGATGACCTTTAAAGGTCCCTTCGAATCCAAACTATTCTATGATTCTATGATTTCTGYTCAAGCTTTCCCCAGCTGAGTCTTTCTAACGAGCACAAGAAAAGCATGTCATGCCAGCTACACCAAGGTACCTGCAACTATGGTTACCCCATGCAATCTGGTGGCTGTCTCTATAACTCTAAGACAGCGTGTGTAGTTAGTTACCTCCCAACTGGCCAAGAGTTCCCACTATTTCAACCCGTGCTTGCTACTTGAAACCCTTTGCTGTTTCCTCTCATCCCTGCTTAGTTCCCAGACTTGCGTCACTATCTTGGTTTCTGTGCTAGCTCCAAGTCTTCAATTTATGAGAACCAATTATGTCAGACAATTACAGTTGTTTTCAAAGACAGGGTAATGGGCCTTGTGAGCAGGRGAGAAGCAGCAGAGGTTACATCCCAGCATTAGAAAGGCTCTGGTCAGTGTTTCATATGATGTTTTCCTAAGCAAGATAAGGAAGCACGGTGCAGATGGATGTCAAAAAGTGGGTACTCGCAGAGTGATGATGAGTGGCACGCTGTCAAAACGAATGCATGCATCTAATAGGAACCTGCAGGAGCCTGCTCAGATATACATGCAGGAGCATAGCTTACAAGACACGCACTCATCTTTGCCCAAGGCTACCTATCCACTTTTCTGAGCCCTAGCAAGGTCTCTCACCCAGCCACGGTTCTGAGCACCACTCTCCAAAAAATGTGGAGTATTGGCAGAAACTGGTTAGGGGAGAGCAGGGAGAAGAGTGAAATGCAGGAAAGCTGGCTTCAAAGTGTCTTGGCCATGTGATGCTTGGCCTTCTAACAGTGTTACCTTGGTGTGAAAACACCAGTGTTCYCATACCCTCCACGAAGAGCTTAGCCCTGCTTTAAGAAGAAAGGTGTTATGTCAAAAAGAGTTTAATCYGGACACATTTTTGAGCCCTTTGAAGGTGGTTCTCCATCTGTGGCTCACAGGACATCACCAAGGGAAGCCTCTACAGAAATGTTTTTAGAACCAAGGAGATGAGGGAGATCCTGGGATCTCAGATCTCTGATCTCAGAAACTCTGCTCTTCAGGCTTGGTTCTGCACAGAAAAAAAGGAAAGGCAAGATTAAGCCTAAGAAAGACTATCTAAAAAGGAAAATATATCTTGCAGTCCTATTTTCTCAAAGATATTTAACTGAATATTTAACCAGCACGCATTGTCCCCCAGGGCAACAGACCCAAAATTGCAAGTAAAGAGGCCAACTAATTAGGTAGAAGCTTTCCAGGAAAAAAAGTGACATTCCTCTGACACAGGGCAAACATTTTTGGGATGAACCAGGGATGACGCTGTAGTTGCCGTACCTCCTTCCTCTGGGGGATGGAAAATGAAGTGAGAGAGAAGAAGATGGGTGTGGGGGTTTATGTGGAGCTTAAAAAAAAGTGAAAGATGCCGTTACGCTTATATTGGCTGCTTTGCACAACTAGTGCTCTGGCTGGGGATGGGACCCCAAGTAATGCAGAGATTCAGGCTGGCAATCACAGGGAGGGRAAAGTCTGAGGGCCTGAGAGACCCACATAGTCTGATCTACCCAAGCAAATTGGTCATTTCCTAAATCTTTTACAGAAGAYACCAGGGATTGGGTCTCTTCCTTCACCACCTGCTCTCATTCTGTCACTGCTCTTTTAATTTTCTTTATCTATAACGTTAATAATCCTAAAGGTATTTTTAGTGGGTTCCCTAGGAGATATATCTCTTTCRGTCTATGTGTTTCCTTGAATACCAATAGTTGAATATACTGATATCATGATTACCTGCTAAAAATGATTTAACTTTTTTTTATATAGTTTCCCACTAAAAATATCCAATAAAATTTGTTTTCCAAATTACCTGCATCCTGTGAAAGTGTCTGTGAGACAAAATAGCTTTTAAAATGTCATTTGCTGCTGCTAAATTTTCAAATTAACTGCAAGTTTAATGAGAATTATTGCTCCAGACAATCCCATATGAGATCTTCCAAACTTTTATCTGTTGATATTTGCCAGCTACAATCGTCTTTCATAAATCAGAATGCAGAACTATTCAGTAGTTTTAAGTGTGAAAGCTCATTTGCCTGTTTGTTTACAAAAAAAGAAAAAACTGTAAAGAAAAGCCTCTTCTTACTGAATAGGCATTTATTCAGCAAAGCGTTCAAACCTCTGCTGTTCCTCGCAGTTTCCTCATCGTGACTAACTTGAACAACTGTGCATTAGGTGCAYATTTTGTCATATTGCTGCTATCTTTTTTTTTTTCCAGACCACATACATCCATGTTCTGGAAACCTAYCCCTCGTTGACACAGCTGGACACACTCAGCTGACTTCAGTCCCTTAAGCACCTTCGAGCCCATGACAGCACCGCAGCACTTCGCCCGTGGCCACGCATTTTCTTAATAGCCTCGTGTACAACACTATCTCCAGGCTTTTTTGCAGATCCAAATAAATCCACCAGGACTCCATCTCACAGCCTGTTGCAATGGATTCTCGTTGATTATTGAGATATGATTTTCCCCTCCAGAGGACCCTCCGCAYTGCTTATTTTCTCAATTGCACCGCTGCAACCAATTTTCCTTCTACGGAAATCACACCTTCCTGGGCTGCCTGTCCCAGGCTCATTTGGTACCTGTATAAAGCTACACCTTGGTACCGCAGGTGCGTGTTTCTATGCCAGGACAGCTATAATTAGTAATTCCGGGACCAAACTGGAATCTAGAAATATTCTTCCAGTACACTCTGCATGAAAAAAAAGTGCAGAGCACTTTTATAATAGCAATGCACCACATTGCTATTATATTAATTCATTGCATTCAGACTGCAGTAGCATCCAGACACTATATCAACACGCTGCTAAAGGACAAACCCTTCCCCAAAGAGCTTAATACCATACCAGTTTTATCATATTGCTGAACATCAATTATGCTCCAGCTGCTCTCTCCACAAAGGTAATAACTATGTTCTTCCCAGACAGGGTCTCAGGCAACTTTCTCATATCTGAAACAAAAAGTCTTTAGAAGACCGATCTGATTCCAGATTATCACTGGACTGGGGAAGCACTGACCTTGCACTTTTAGGATTTGGCATAAAGAGGAGTGTGAAATAGCACCAAAACTTGTTCTCCAGGGAGAACCTGTCTTTGCTCTTCCCTCAACCCCCTTCAAGAAAGCTTTCTCCACCTGATATTTCCTGGGTAGGCAAAGACTTTCAGGAGAAGAAAGAGAGGACAGGGAGAACAGAGAAGATAAGATAGCAGTGACATAAAATGAAGCTACAAGGTGCCCTCAGCCCTGCATAATCAATGTCCTAAATAAGGCAAAACATTCTGCCTGGGGTCGGAAAAAGCAGSACTTTCAGGAGGTGCTTTGTTTGCCTACTGCTCAGCCAGAGGGAAACTTGACAGTCCGGAGCAGTAGCTCAAACTAAAAAGTGTCTGTGTCCTCACTCTGCAGGAGAGGCAACAAGCAGGCAGGGAATTTATGTGCTAGTGAAAATCACCTTATTATTTTCAGCAGTAAATTAAGCCCTGCAGACTAAGAAGCACACCTTGGCTCACAAGCATCAATGCACACTTAGATGTAAGAGTGCATGCATTCCGAAATTGAAATGTTTGCATAAGAACACATTTAAGCTGTGAGAAATGCATTCACAAGGTCACGTACAGGTAAGGATAAATCCTTGGATAAAGATGCAAATCAGTAATGCAAAATCTGCTATGCAGCTGCATGGCCATGGGGAAATATCTTTTTCTAATAGTAATAACTTAGTCAATGACTTCCTCAAAATATGGGACTCATTCAAACACAGGGAGCTTCTTTCAAGAAAGTTGTTATTTATTTATTCTAAAAACTGGTCAGACTCATTCCTTCAGATGTCTATTAATTGCAGACTCGCTAGGCTAGAAACAAGCCGATGCTCATCTATGGACAGCACCGCTGAGACAACTCCTTCAACCCACATAATTAAAACAACTGCTTTTTTTAAGAAACATAAGGCTCAGATCTGTGGTCCTTTCAGTATGTTCCCACCTGTCAGCTGGGCTGTGGTAACAATCAGTCTGTATGCTTTCTGCGTTCACCGCGGCTAAATCAAAATAAATCCCGGTGGTATTGGGCTAAGAGCACACTCAAAACCAGTTACTGTGGCTGAGCTTATAGGCTGACTGCTCCCCTGGGTCTCAGGACCAGCCCTACTTAGGGACCTCTGCTATCTCTCTGGATCCATACTCATATACAGGTGCAGAAGATGCTGAAATATGACTCTAAAGGAATCGGTAATTCCTAACTGTACGGGGTCCGTTATCTTCGCCAGCACTCAATTCATTCAACAACGCCAAAACAGCTAAAATGAGTTGGTAGCTGCAGAAGGGCGTATTAGCATCAATACGCTGGCTTTAACTGCTTTTTTTTTTTTTGTTTTGCACCAAAATAGCTTGCCTATATATGGTAGAGATCATCCCAATGATTTATCTATCTCATYGACTTCCCAGTTCCACAGCTGATGAAGATATGGGGAGGAAGTTCATGTGAGCATCAGAAAGAGGCAAATTGGGTTTTCATGGCCCCATGCTACTTTATCCAATTATGCTTTCCCATGTGAGGGCATCCCACTGGGGTCTCACCCTTGGATTCACTCTTCTTAATGACATTCAATCATTTTGTGCTGGAGACAGTCATTTTCATAGCTGCTTGCATAATAAATTCACAGAGTTACATGCTCACTGGTTCTCTAATTATACCCCATTCCTGCAAAACAAAATGATTAAACTGAGTTTCTACTGAAAAAAATTGTGAGTCAGCAGCTTTATTTTACTGACAAAGTTTGAACGTATTTGGGTTTTTTGATATTTTCTTTTGCAAATTGGAAGCTCACTGTATTTAAAGGTGAAAAAATAGAAAATTACTGAGCCAATGGATCTTCGTCCATTGAGTTTGGGGGATATTCTGTATTCCACTCCTGGCCTAAAATGATCTCAGTGACCTTGGGAAAGTTAATATGCATCAAGTTTGAAGTTGGTGATACAGTGTTATGCAGAGGTAGCAGGACCCATTTGGACTAAATGAGTTTCAGACCTGGAGGCCACATAGCTCCTGCAGCTCCTTCAGTAGACATCTGGTAGATAATGAAACATGAACTATTCATCTATATTTAGGTTAGTCCAGTCACACACCTCAACATAATCTACCAGGTAAATTTTCATATTTGTGAGATTACTAGAGAAGTAAATCTGGGAAGTTCTGGAGGAGGTGGTTGAAACCATCAGACCTATGATCACAGTGATAAGGCTTCCTACTATTTTAGGTATCCTGTGCTGAGTTTTGCAACTAACTGTTGGCTCAGAGGTTTTCTGAGCATCTTTGGTTGTCACACATTATTGAAATTGTGCTTACTTCAGTGGTTCTGCAGTGGGTGATACAGGCTGAGGATTTAATTCTGGGTGTAAAGGCACTGGAATCCGTTGTTCCAAGTGCTGGTTGTGCCAACTCATTGCAAGACAGGAGATAAACATGGTTCAGAGCCTAAATCCAGTTGAACATGGGGAAAAAACCAGCCAAGGGACAGGCACAAACAATAAAGCTTCGTTAGGAGGGGTCTTCCAGCCTTCYTAATACATTCCCCAATGTCATACCACCCTTCTGTAAACGGCCCCAAAGCCCTCCAACACTTCTGGCTACAGGAGCTTCAAGGTCTAGGATAGCATTGTCGCATCCAGAATGAGTGCAACAGGAAGGGAGAAACATACCTCCATGGCCATGCTGTGGTCACTRACCAGCCCCTACTGTTGCCCATATGCCATTCAAGGGAACCTTTTCAGTTAATTATTTGTGTACACAAGYAAGAAACCAGAAACAAAGAAGATTTGTGCCTAACTTACAGGTCTTCCCTGCGTAAACAAGTGAAACTCCTTCCTTTCCAACGTGAAAATTTTGGTTAAAAACACCTGTGCAATCAAAATTAGAGGATTTTCTAGACACAAGATACACATGTTGACACGGTTTCTACTGCAGCTCAGGAAGACATTTCCAAAATATCTTTAAATTAACTCACTTGGGTACAGCCGGGATTGTGCCTGTGGTAGCAGGGAGCTCAGTGTGGGTTTAATCACCTAAGACCAATTAAGTTTTCCCGGTAAGCGTGACTGCATCTATTGCAGTTTCTGTATCTGAGCAGGCCACTTCGGTACACTCCTCTGCAGAGCTAGCAGTGCAGACTTGTCCTGAGATGGGATTCACCTCACCCGACATATAGGATAGGTTTGTCTGATCAAATAAAGATGGAGATGAGATGACTAATGTCCTAAGAATGCCTGCCTCTACTGACTCACTCTTCCTCAACCATAAAGGGAGCCAGCAGTGACAGCCTCTGATATTGGCACTTCCAGTATAGACACCCATGCTTAGTCATGCAAATCCTGCCCTAAGCAAGCCAAATTCASTTAACCCGTCTTCTTTTCACACCCACACAGAATATATCTGCCCTTACACATCCCTTTTGCTTCTCTCAACCTTGGCAAAGACATGCTTTCCCATGGTTATTATGGTAGACATTAACGTGGGAAAAAATCCATCCTGCTGTCAGGGTATTTCATAACTTAGCAGGGTCCCCATGGGTTGAGTTGTGCTCTTTAACTTTGTTGTGACGCGTGGCAGCTTAGACCACGTACTGTCTGGGAGACCTTGGTTTGTACAACCTGCATTCACATCCRTCTTGTATGGACTCAGTAAGTATAGATCTAGATCGATGATTCTGATATAACCAGGGTAAACAGAGCTGTGTCTCGCAGGTAAAGCTGTAGGAATTGGTCTTCTGGGAGGGCGGTGAGTCTGTCTGCACAGCCTACAGTGCCAAATCACCTCCATCTTGGGCTGAAGTTGCTAGTGGCTGCAATGGCAAGATGGTTTTCATTTCCCCCCTGTGTCTCATGGCAGATCTCCCCCATAAATGTCAGACTTACAGCCCCTTCATTTTTAAGACCCTACTGGAAAGCTCCTTAGTCCTTGTGGCTATGTCAATAAATGAACAAAGTTAATTGTGATCATTACTGTRTGGATAGAGGATCTATGCCATCGCTGTTTGTTTCCTACCACTGGCTTCTGTCAYCACCCATCCCTCATCTTTGTTGCCTTTTGACATTGTAAATTCTTCACAGCACASAACTTGCTCTCTGATTTGTCTGTTAAATGTCTAGTATACAAATTAGTCCCAGCCATCCTCATTAACAATAGCTTGTACTTATTCCTTCATAAACTGATGGATGAAAAGCTCTATAAAAGTGCAAAAAAATATTATTTCCCCCAAGAGGAGGGTTTGCAATGTCATTGCTCAAAGCAAGCCAGCAGACTTTCCTATCTAACTGAAATCCACCACAGCACAACTCTGTCGCCAGAAGCATATCTTGTTTTCATCTCTCTTTTTTTAATTTTACTTTATCTTCTGATTGATTGGTTTATGAAATTAAAGGAGATTATGATTTTAACTCTTTGGTTTTAGAGCCAYGAGCAACAAAAGCTACCAGCACTGCCAACCGCAAATTGCAAGAGACATAAAACAGTGTAAAAGAAAGGAAAAATAAGCATTTTCCACTTAGCAGTATATTTCAGCAGAAGATTAATATGCTGTCTGACACTTGATGCTTATTGTTTGCAAACTCCAGGTCTGCAACTGCATATCAAGCTGAAAAGCATCATCTAATCAAAGAGGGGATAATCTAACAAGAAAGCACTCACATATGTCTTCATTTCAGGTTCTCCATACACGTGCGTGCTAAACGTGTCACAAGAACAGAGGTCCACTAACCTGGTACACATCTGTGTCCGTAACAGTCTCCTTAGACAAACTGTGATTCACTGACCTTTATTTCAGTCGAGACAAAGRAGTGCTGATGCCATCGCACAAAGACTCAAGGCAACACCCAGACCTTGAGTACAGCTCTGCCAACTCATATTCCAGAAAGAGGCATTCAAGTGGGAATGGAAGACAAAGTCTAAAAGGGCAAGCAAATGAAAAGGAGGTCCTTTGGGTCACAACATGCCTGATTTTTAAGATGTGATGACTAAGGTGAGTTGTCATAGTGGTCCAGGAAATTCCTGTTCCCCACCTTCCCATATACGTAAAACTTTATCAAAAGAGTGAACCAGCAGTACAGCCTTGAGTACACTGCAGAAAAAGTGTATATTTTTTTAAAAACTAGACTTGTTTGAACTCTATTAAATCTTTGCTTCACTGGTTCTAAGCCTGTCCAAGCCAACCTGAATGATTATTGTTATTATTAGCAGAGCACAAAGTAAGAAAAGAGAGGTTTTTTAATTTAAATAGGTTATTCTTCCTGCAGCTGGCTGTGCTGCAGAGGCCTGGCAATGGTTCATATTTTGGGCATTACCGATTCTTTAGAGCTTTCAAGGGAGAAGCTTACTTTGACATTCTCATCAACTCTTCTCTCCTCTATTTATTGTCCAAAGATTGGATGATGCCCTCTCATAGCAATAATTGCATTTTTGGAAGCTATCTATGCAGTTCTGTCTTTGTGTTAGGACTTTTCTATGGTATTTCTGTTTCCTGCTGTTTACCAAATAAATAATTTTTGTGGTTTCAATGAGACTTTCATCTCCTTTCCTACCTAGTAGAGAAAAGTCAACTGTGACTGTATAAATCTGTAAGAATTCAGCATGAAAAACTTAAATAAAAGTACATTAAAATAAAAATACCGGGTCTGATCAAAAACCGATTTCAGCCCACGTCCTGACTGAGAGTGGTTACAGAGGAGTACAAAAACAAGGTAGGGAAAGACTGATACTGGCCAGGATCTTAATGACCATCAATGGATTTTTTCTTTTTCTATTAATTTTTCCATAGAAACAGCACCGTCCTGTGGCGAGGAGTGTCACAGCTCAACCACATGCTGCCTAAGAACCTACTCCGTTCCCCGTCACTGCCTCCACATCCATCACGATTTTARCCTGACAAACCCCCTCCCCAAAATGCCTCTTTTCGAGACTGAAGTGTTCACACCTATTTAATCTTTTTCTGTTCTACTGCAGCTGTTCCTTACCATCCTTCTCCTCTTCTCTGAGCTTTTTCCAGGGCTAGTAGAGCCTTTTGAGAGGGGAGGACAGGAACCACACACAGTATTCAAGATACAGGTCCAAAATGCACTTGTTCAGTGGCATTGCGACGATTTCTGTTTGGCTTTCTATTCCCTCCTTAATAACCCTTAACATTCAATTTCCTTTTTTGATTGCTATAGAGCAATGAGCCCATAATTTCATTCAGCTGTCCATTACAAGCCCCAAATGTCATTCCTCAGTAGCAATAATCAGCTCAGAGCCCATCACTGTGCATGCAGAGCTAGAACAGTTGTTTTCCTTGTGTGCAATGCTCGTATTTAATGCCACKGAATCTCACCTGATGTTTTATTGCCCAGCCATCCAGTACAGTAAGATAATGCCAAAACTCTTCACARACGGTGTCAGGAAGCCGCAAGTGTGGGGCTGATCCACAAGGGAAGGTGAGCCAAAAGCCAAGGGCAACAGCAAGGCAGGGAGAGACCTCACCAGCAAGGTGTAGTAATTTCCCTATCTATGAGATTTTCTGGGTAAAATTCACTGCCCCTTCACTGATCCCTTAGAGGGAGAGCTGGATTCTGATCCCTTCTGGTCCAAACACACCACTGCATCTTTTTTCTTTTTTCGATAGTACAGCCTTATTTAAAGTTGGGTGTTTGAATTTTGCAGTCTAATCGAGCAGTTTACAGCYTGGCCAACTGACAGCGATAATGCAGTATTGTGATTTTCCCATTTCAAGGGGAAGTGTCTGAKGTACCAGATCACCTCCTGTGTTTTTACTAAAGTATCTTAGTAGCTGTGTTTACTCTCCATGTCACAGAGTGTTACAGACAAAATCTAAATGCTCCCAACTCATTGCCCCAGGCAACTATAAAATCCTTCCATGTAGTCAGATTAAGAGTTACCTATAAATCTAGTCCCTACAAATCTATTCCCTTAAAATAGGAATTTATCAGGCTGGACCCCAGAATCCTTTAAGGAAGAATTATGCATCCTTTCTTCTGGTTGATGATGTCACCAGAAGTTTAGATAAAGGCYTCACGTGATGGTAGACCTGTCTGCAAAGCTGCTAGGTGGGGTAAATGTGGATGCCAAAAACAAGGTACAATCAAGCTTTCCCTCRTAATTAGCAGCTAGGACAGTGACCCCCAGATCCCCAGGAGCTTATCCATAGAGATCTCTGTGGTTGAGAGAGTAAGTGCCACAATTTGGGGGGCCAGTTTGCACATCGGTGTGGGCACAGCTTTCAAGTGACGCACTGAGAAGCCCGGCGGGTTGCATGACACTGGGGAGACAGCTCAGTCCCGTCCGAGCGCTGCCACTCATTGTAATGAACGGGAGCCTCTCCGCAGCCGACAGCCAGCGGGTGCTGACAAGGCAGCATGAGCTGAACTGAGGAACCTTCGGTTCTCCTGAGCTGACAGGTGCTTCTCCCCAGATGTTCATTAGCTGATGTCAAAAATTCAGAACAAAGCCATGACTGTGAGGCCGCATCTCGAATCCTGTGTTCAGTTTTGGGCCCCTCACTACAAGAAGGACATTGAGGGGCTGGAGCGTGTCCAGAGAAGGGCGACGAGGCTGGTGAMGGGTCTGGAGCACAGGTCTTATGAGGAGCGGCTGAGGGAGCTGGGGTTGTTYAGCCTGGAGAAGAGGAGGCTGAGGGGAGACCTTATCGCTCTCTCAACTACCTGAAAGGAGCCTGTAGAGAGGCGGGTGTTGGTCTCTTCTCCCAAGTAACAAGTGATAGGACGAGAGGAAATGGCCTCAAGTTGCGCCAGGGGAGGTTTAGATTGGATATTAGGAAAAATTTCTTCACTGAAAGGGTAGTCAGGCATTGGAAGAGGCTGCCCAGGGAAGCAGTGGAGTCACCATCCCTGGAGGTGTTCAAAAAACGTGTGGATGAGGTGCTTCGGGACATGGTTTAGTGGGCATGGGTACTGGGTTGATGGTTGGACTCGATGATCTTAGAGGTCCTTTCCAACCTTAATGATTCTATGATTCTATGATTCTATGCATAAATGGAAGGGGTAGCCAAAGGGTGTTGTATTTACTATGCTTGCCCGATGCGAAGGCAAATTACCAGAGATACGCGTCAGTCCACTCTTCCAGTCTTTGTGTTGATTCCTTTGCTAGGTAGAGGTGTTAACAGGGCCCAGCTCCTCTTTTGTGGAGGGATTACAGAATAGCTCTCCACACAGCAGGTCAGCGAAAAGCTTTGGTTAACAGAGCAAGAGGCACACGCACTGAAAAAGCAATGGTCAGAGCATCCTCCATGGGGAAAATGTGCCTGTGAGATCTGCTTCTGTAAAAGACCGTATTATCTTCATATTGTTCCCCCTTTAGTAATAAAGCAAAACTCATCCCAGGGGAAGTAGAACGCTGCCCCAGCACTGTTTAAAGGGATTTGGTAGAAGAGGTAGGAAAATTATTCTTGTTATAAGAAAGTGCATACAGAGACTGGCATTTGGAAATGTGCTGAAAGCTGGGTTATTACAATGCTGCTACTAATGACTACAATACATCATTTCAACTTGTTGATTTTTCTTTCCTTAATTTCCAGATTATCCGGCTGTTGCTTATCCTCCACCCATTYTGGGACTAAACAGAGACATCATGTGCCTGAGATGCAAAAAATTTACTTTCAACAGCAATTAATTTGTGGGGKTTTTTTCTCTCTTTTTCAGAAAAGCCAATCTTTCAACTTTACCTTTCAGTTTTACCTTTTCAATTTTATCTTTCAAATTTCTTTTGCGATTTTACCTTTGTAACATCTCAATGATTTATGAAAGTACTGTTTCTGTTCTAGAAATAGAAATAGGGGAAAGCGTGGCAAAGGGTAGTTGAAATCTCTTGCATAAAGTCCCAAGAGAAGTCTCTGAGGGGGCTCAGAGGACAAGCTGCTTCCCTGGACTCCCAGCTCAGAGCACTCAACCAGATCCAAACGATGGGCTCAGACTAGATTCCAGCAAGTTGGGATTTCTCCCACACCTTACCAAGATCCCAGACATAGGAAGCTTCTGGCATTGCTATGGGAAATCTGGCTTTCCTTGCCCTTCTCCCAGCCTCTTGGAGAATTCCTCCAATCCACTGCCAACCCCAGCTACCAAAACTGTATGCAACCCTTTGTCAGATGAATAGCTCAAGGCAATATAGGAAAATCTCCCAGAAGACCCCAGTAAGAGTCCAGGGGCCTTGGCAAGACTGCCCAAAGGCCCTCTGTGAAAAAATACAGAAGATCTGGATCTATCTGCCACTCTTTCCTTCTTTGCTTTGGAAGTCACCCCCTTTTGTCACGCTCACAAAGGCTTTCACATTTTTGTCATGGAGCAGCTCTGTTTTGAAAGGGCCATGAATCACATCCATCAATCTTCAAGAGAAAAATAATCAACAGATGGTCATTAAAGATCACGTGGCTCCACTCAGATCAGGAGATGCAGCAGAAAATGATCTCTCTTTTCCTCTTGGTTATGCTTCCTTAACGCAGTCACGCGTTCAGCCACATCCAGACTAGCAGGAAACACATGACAACACCAGTGCTTTGTGTATGGTACCAAAATCAGTACATAAAGCTTCAGCCTCAATCAGAGAAGAGTATTTACCCCTACTAACCATAGGGAGAAAGAGAGGACTGTTTTCAGGCGACGTAAAAGAAATACTAGATTGCTGAGGACCAAATAGAGTTTGGTCTCCGTACTTGCTGTGCAACCTACAGCTATCTCTCAACCTGCCATCTTCCATTCCCAGCAACAACAACAAGCCACATCCATTTTTAATGCCAACAGGTGTGAGGGATAAGCCTCAAAATGCAAATTAGATGTCTCTTACGCAGATATTTTCATCTGAGCTTGCAGTGARCCTTAGAGGTGTCAACTAACCAGTCATCACAATAAAGGATTAACTCAGAAAACAAATGTGAATTCTGACAATTTTTGCTTTGTGCAGCTTATTTTTTAAGCCCAGAACATTATGAAGGATGGACTTTGTCTTTGAACATCTATTATTCTCCTTTGATTTATGTCTATACTATGCTGGACATAACCAAGATGGGAACCCAGAGCACACCAGAACTTGCTCCCTCACTGCCCTTGGAGCCTGCCTGAACTCAAGTCACTAATGATCCCTTGCTATCCTGGAGAAAGATGTTTTAGGGACCTTTTCAAGTCAGAGTATCCAAGTCTGGTGAAATAGAATCATTCTCCATRCCAACTAGAAGCTGTTTGATGCTCTTAGGACAGCTAAAAATGGAACTGATCAGAAAATGATGGCCCTTTGCTGAAAAAGCTCTTAGGCAGGTGGGGAGGGATTTGAGGCAAGCACTTCTGTTTGGTTGGTGTTTGTTGKTTTTTTTTCTGRGAAAAAGTCACTTCAATAYTAAAATTTTCTCTCAAAAACATTTATTCAAAGATCTCTTTTTGGCTGAGGTCTAAAGAAGGGAGAAGTTCGTGGTCTGGGACCCACAGACAAGGTCCTGTAAAATCCTTTCACTGACAATGTTCTTACTGTTGGGGGAAAAAAACCAAAGCCACCCACCCCCCCMAAAAAAAAGCAAAACCAAAAAAATAGAAAATATCAAGCAGGACAGAAGGCAACCTGTAAAATTATTTGTTTAAGGACAGTAATGCATATTCAGGGGACATTTTTGAGCATCTTATTTGGAAAAATCATCTTTTAATTTCCAGTAGATCTTAGAAAATAATTTATGTCCTCCATTTCCATCTCTACAGTCCTCCATTTGCTCATGTTTCTGTCATCAGAGGAGGGATATGCTATATTTCTGAGGCAGGGAGGTATGTTGAGAGTTTCTGTCTATTGATTATTTTTTTTTAATACATGCCTAAAGACTGCCACATGCTTTTTATTCTCTACCTCACACTGACACAGCATGCTCTTGTCCAAAAGATAGATACCACAACATGAAGCAAAATGCAAAGGATGAGGACCRCTTCCCGGATACATCATTGTAACTTGGACATTTGTTTCAGCCTGTGGAAAGCCTTCAGTTTGCAAGTATTTCACCCCAACCTGCAACATGCTCTTCCCACAACAGTGGGATGAGCACTCACATTGCAGAGTGCCTCGGGGGTCACTGTAAAAGCAAGCCCCTCAAGTAGTTTTCCCATCATTTTTGTCCTGCTCTTGAGAATGACACTTTAGTTTTCTTCATGCTTTATCTGCTCCCAGTGGCTCTCACTTCAAAATGTATATTGGATCAGGGAAAAAAAAAATTCATTTCAGATAATCACTCCCAGTTCCCGAAGCCCACCTGAATCACCCCAACATCAGTGTCTGTCATGAGTAATGCATGGGATGGAACCACACACAGTCTGTTCAAGACACTGAAACCATGGAAACACTCCTGACAAGAGCTGCCTACTTGGGATGATCGTAGGAAAGAGTGGATGAAGGAAGCTTGTCTTGTCCACCTCTGTTGCCCAAGGCCCGATCATTATATAACATGAGGGATTTCAGGTGTCAGACTTCACCCCTATAAGGTTGCTGACAGTTTTGATTAACAGAAAAATTTAAACAAGACCAGAAATGGGCAATCGTGGAGTTTTCGCAATGAGATCTAAACACTCTGAAGTGGGAGCATGGATCTCAGGTGTGATTCCATGGGACCAAACCACATTCACAACCTTTGGTTGCCTTTGGACGCCAACCCAAATGTGGAAGGACAGTTCACTTCAATTTCCTCCTCCAGTGTGGACGGTGAGATGACCAGGACCGAGAGCCATACAGTGCAGGGCTGCTGCTTCAGGGCTGAGACACAGTCTGGGTTTAAAAGGCCCTTTAAAGAGCTGAGGAAGAGGACAGAGATTATAATGATAGCTGCATCCTATTTCTTTAATGAGCCCCTTTAAGAAGGCATCCACAGCCCTCCAGAAGCAAGTTGGGCACTAGTTTCTTGCTTCTAGGAAGTTCATCTACCCTGCAATAAATCCTATGGTTAAAACAGGCTCCAGGTTTTCAAGACAATCATTAGGGGGTTTTGAATTGCTGTACCATCCTCCCCACCACCCCATCTTTGGAAAGACTGTCCAAACCTGGGCACCCACAATTGCCAGATGTTTTACAAATGATGGCTGGAGGGGCACGAGCCAGGGAAAGACTGCAATAATCTGTAGGCAATGTATATCACAAGGAGAAGAGTACCTGACAGAGGGGAACGGTTTACCACCTCTGAGATGTGGGAAGAGCTTGAAGAGCATCAAAAACTAGATAGCCTCCAGGTTGTCTCCTGTGCTCTGTAGCCTCCTTGTTCACACATTTTAGTGATGGGAGAAACTGGAACGGATAGAGGAAAGATTTCTTCTTTTCACTTTGCTTTTCCATCGTGCTCATGATRGTTAGACCAGTRACAAGAATAGTTTAGGTGTAATAWCCCACTCCTCAATGTCTCACTCCAYGCAGTCTCAAAACCAAYCTTTCCACCGTGCCTTTTCCTCCCTTTAGCATCAGCTTTTCCATGCCTAGAGCAGAATACCCACTCCCACRACACCTGATACCTCTCCCATTTATKTGGAAGTGTTTGCCCAGACCCCCTCTACTTGTGGGGCACATTTAAATGATGCAGAGCAGCCAATGCATCTAAAATACGCATCGTTTGGCATGGAAGCAGCAGCTAAAATTAGGCTGTAGTCTGAAAGTCTAGAAGGGAGAGAATCTCAGGCTAGTTATCTAGTTATTTTACAGCTTCTTGAGTCACCCACATGGAAGCAAGCAGCTGCTGGGCGACACAGAGTGATACATMCATTGCAGTGGAAAGACACCGGCGCTAACAATAGCTCATATGCATGGAGCGTCTTTCATCATCCAGCTTCAAAAAGGATCAAGAAGATGTAGAGCACGTACTTGGAGTACTTCATCCACCCCTGCAGTGATGTGRAAGAAAGGTCAGATGAACAGACTCCCAAAACATCTGCGGGCTTTGAAGAAGGCCATTCCTGCTCGACAGCGCTCAGAAAAACCCTGCAGGAACACCAGAGCCTGAGTCCGAGAACTCTTGAGTAACTTTTCTCACCTGAATAGGTCCAGAAAAAGTCAATAAAGAGCTTTAAATAAACATGCTCTTAAATTAGTGGATTCCAAAATCTTCCTCATCTGAGCAGTCTGGTGACGTGTCTGAGCATAGTTAGGGATAGACCCCAAATCTGGATGTGAACCAGAGCTTAGTCAATATTCCCAAGTTATGTTTCATGTCTCACCTCTTTCTTTGCCTTCTGTCACTAGTGTTCATAAACCACACAGCCTGATTTCTGATCTCAGTTTCACTCCAGCAAAGAAATTATGTCAATTTTCAGTGGGTAAAACTTGTTTCACAGGAGATGATGCAAAGCAAGACACAACCCTACTGAATAATGGACAKGGCTAGAAATCATCTGAAGTTTCTGTTCCTAAGTAGATACTTTCCCGCCCCAATTTCATCATTCTTCATTCAGGAGAGGCAACCAAACTATGCTGCAAACTATTCTAACACAAAGATGTTTGCTAGGTAATTACTGYTATTTAAATTATTCTGCATATACCATACAGCATGAATGGCAGATATTAAAATGCAGAGATGACTTAATAAGTTATAGTTATCCAGATGTGTCATTATTCTAATAAGATGAAAAAAAGTGTTGTTATATTTCAGATTTACCAGGTGTACAGTAAATAAAATTAGTRTATTATATTTCAAAATCCCTGTAAGCGAGATTGTCCCTGTTAGAATTAAGATAAATGACACCAATAAAATAAGCAGGTTAGGATATATTATTTTTTTAGGTGCTGAATCAAAAGTATATTAAACTTGTTGATATGCATATTAAAATCAATATGAGTGGAAAAAAAAATCCCATTAAAGCGAATGATTAAAGAGGTAAAATCTCAGTGAAGGAGAATTGGACAGCTCTGCGAGGAAGGGACAAAGAATTTCTAGCACCTGAGTTTCTGTTGCRGCTGCATGGCAACAGGGAATTTAGCTGCTACTCAGATACACCTTAACTGATCCTCTGATAGACCTCAAGCAAAACAAACAAGACACCCGGGATGTAATGGCATTTTCAGACTCTCTCTTACAGCTAGGCTAAGCAGTTATCTTTCTTGGATCAGTTATGAACGCAAGGAAAATACAAGATTGCTTCAGCTCCTTGCAGCTGAAGCTGGCGAATAACCAGGCAAGCTGGGTTTATCCCAGTACAATGTGTTTCAATTTGTCTCAAYGCAAGGTCAGGTTTTAACAAAAGAATGGAAATTACGGACAGGGAAGGGGATTGCGCCTTGCAAAACACATTCAGCCAGGCATGCAGAGTCCTGTTGAAGAGCAGCAAGCTAAAATATGAAATACAGCCTTGGATGTTTAACCAAGGAAATCCTGAGTGGAGAGAGAGTTATTAATGCAACCAGCTCTGAAATACCGCGTCTGCTCTTGCTGTCCCCCACTGTAAAGGGGACTGATAAACTGGAACGGGTTCACAGCGGACCGAGAAGAGTGAGGCAGGACCTGAAAAGCTGAAGGGATCAAGGAGCTTGAAAGAAAAGGGGAATTGGATCATCCATGTTCGTGTGTTGCAAGCAGAGCAGCCTGCACTCCTCTTCTGGATGAGATAAAGAAACTGCTCTCTTTAGGCAGCTCGCTGTCAAACATTTTTTTCTTACCTGGGCCACACTTGCAAGTTAGACCTATTGCCAGGAGTGYAGATGTGCCTCTCTGTTTTGAGGATGGTTTGGCAGAGGTGTGGCAGGAGTCAGGTGAGTGGCTCCCATTCGACACGTGCACAGACGTAAAAAGTGAGTTTTCTTCACCCTTCTCTGTGTGTTTGGTACAGTCRTGGATGTCGGGGCTGAATTTTTTATAGTTTCTTTTGGAAAGCTGGACTCTGTCATGTTATGAGAAAGAGTGGGATTTCACAGCCTTTCATATATGGGATAGCAACATCATTTCCCTTTAATGTGCACTGGTTTAGTAATAAAAAAAAGATATCGAACCGGGCGATTTTCACTGGAATTATTTTCTCAGAGAAAATTGAGTTTCTGGAATATCAATTATTTTCCTATAGGAAAAAAAAATAACTTCTGCCCAAAATGTTCTATATTCTGCTGCAACATCATATTTGGCTTTCATTCAGGATTTTCAGGACTGCTTAGGCTCCCATCTTTTCCAAAGCTGGCAGATTGGGTTTCAGGCTCCTCACTGAGCTTCAGACACGCTTCAAAAAGATTTAAAGGGAATCMCTTCACAACTTCATCTAAACTGAGTGTGCGAGTTCCCATTCCACAGGAGATTTGAGTTTCATTCCATTTCAGAATAATTATCTCTAAAAAGAAAACGGAGAGGATTTTTCCGTGGAATTCCCAGGGAGTTCCGGTTTTGAGCCAAATCTATAGATAGACATAGTTTATTCCGTGCTACAGAAATAAACTGTGAATCTTTCTAGCCCGTACGGAGCATCCCTTAAGACTACAGTTTCATACAGGAGTCCAAAACGCACAGAAATAGATGGGCTGCTCCTCTCAGTTAAATCCTTGGCAGAGATCCCACCCCTAATTCMATGGTATTTGCAGCGAATTCACCCCTTTCTAGATTGCATCCTCCTCAGGACAGCAGAGCAGTCTCATCTGAAAAAAAGGTGTATATATGCACATATATTTCTACTGTTTTCAATATATTTCTTGGTTTAATAAAGGATATTGCCTCCACCTGCAACTCATGTCTTGCCTACAACATGGATAAGGATACCCCAGTACCACTGGGATACCCCAGAAGTACTATCATTTGGGTATGGAAGATATTGAATTTTAAATGAAGACTACAAGACATGGAGAAGAAAGAAGCCAAACCGAACAGTTTCATCTACTTCGTAAACTTAGGCAGGAAACATCATGCCYTACGCTGGTTATTTAGTTTTGAAATTTGCTGCTTCAACTTCAGGTCTGAAGGAGAGCTGGCGGGCACTAAGGCCTGAAGTCCCAGGCGTGGCGATCAGCATTRCAAATGTGAGTCTTCTCTACCCTGAAGCCAACGGTTTTAGGCTTCAGTCCAAGTCCAGTCAAGAAACTGCAGTGAAGAGAAGCCCTTAAGGCAGAAGTCAAGTTAAAGGAACCGTATCTACGTTCTTAYGCCCCTAAGCCTTTACAATTACAAAGCACCACTAATACACTAATGAACTATTACATTTACTTTAAATCCCTAACACCTCTACATAGACAAATTTCTAGATTGTTGGAGCTGACCATGCCAGACAGCCAGAGGCTATGGTCGAGGGAATACAGCAAGTCTCTATGCCTGTATTTGAAGGTGGTGAGGGGTGAATTCATCTCTGAAAACTGCCTAGCCCAGCAGTGTTCGTGAGTTTTGAGGCCCGGCTCAGAGGAAATAGACCCAAGGTGATGGAGAGCACCATGCTGATGTGGCTCCATGCCTTCTTCATGTTGGCTTGCATGATGTGTGAGGCTGTGCAGGTCTGCTTCTGTGTGTAGGCATGTCCTGGGACAGTTCAATTCCTATGTGTATCCCGGAATCTTCAATAGTAAAATCCAGCTCTTTCATGCCTTCTGTTGCTTAGTCCTTCCCTGAGGGCCTCCCAGCCCATTTGTTGCCTCTTACCCAGCTCCATTGTGTCTTTGCCTCAGGCAACAGCGACTTCTGCTTTCAGTTAAGCCTTTGTTCAGCTCTTAGGTTTCTTCGAAGAGGTGTTGTYACAGGAAAACCAAGCAAATCAACTGGGGCTCAGTTCACCCCCACAAGAACCCCACCTRGCTACTTCTCCCTGCCTCACGATCCACCTTAGACATCGGAATAAAAAATCATTCTTTATTCCATGCAGGCAGCAGGTTTGAGTCACGTGGACGTGCCTGTTACCAACGGCAGTGCCTGGATGGGATGCAGAAACACAAACAATCCCTCTGTACTGTATGATAATCAACAAAAATTAGCTGCCTAAGGGAACCAGGAAACTCTGCCATGAATGCAGCAGTTAGAGACTGAGCCTATTTATTTAACAGGTGTCCCCTGAGCTGGGATGCCAGAGTCTGTTTGCCAAATTTGCAGAGAGAGGAAGACAGGTTGAATAAATACAGGCAAGAGGGGAACAGTCCTGAAGCCATTTTCTTTGTGTTTTTTTTTTTTTTTTCTTTTCAACAACTTTTTTATTGTAAGAAAGTATACGCTGGTTCTTGGCCGCACATATTCAGAAAGAAGAAGCTGTGTGAATATCCAGTTTCCCTCCCCGTAGTGGTGCATGGTCCAGCTCAGCCGCAATGCAAAGTTAGCGCTGCTGGATGGCTTCATGATCGGTTTGTTTGTTCAGTTTAATTAAAATACAGTATGGGGTACATTTTAGATGTGAACCCATCCCAGGCTGTTAGGGACCCAGAGCCAACAACAGCAGGCTGCTGTGTCTAAATGGTCTCCTTCCCCGTTCCCGTGCAGTGGAAATGTGCCTCCAAACACAAGTTGCTGTACCTGGTGCTGCAGCATCGAGAAGCCTTGGGATGGATCCGATGTTACRGCACCGAGCATTGCACGCACAGCGTCTGGGTGGTCCTTGCTCTGGTTTTGGAGTGTTTTCACTCAGTCTGGAGGCAAGGGATGGGGAGTGACATGGAGGAACTGCTGCAGACATTTATGTCACCTCTCAAATGGAGGACAAAGCCAAGCAGCTCATAAAGGGGTTTTGGTGATGTCCAGAGAGGGGAAGCCCAAGTGAATCCTGAACTTCATTCTGGGCAGGTCTCCCCAGGCTACTCTTTTTCCCATACATCCCCCAYTGCCTTGCAGTCATGCCAGAAAGCCAATGCAAGGCAGAAGAGTCAGCAGAGACACATCATGGAAAGGGGACTGCAGCAGCCCCGGCTAAACAGCACAAGCTGAAGGCAGTGAGTAGAGTAAACAATCCGCTCATCTGGCGAACGATTCYCAGATAACATCCCAACCAACCCCACAGAAAAATGTGTAAGCAGCAAGGRAAAAAAAAAGGTTTCTCCAACCAGAGGTTTCTGCCTGAGAAAGAATGAATTTCCAGAGACTGTAGAAACTTTTACTGAGTGCTCCTTACAAGSTGTAGTAAATGTTTGCCGACTGCCCTGGTGGTCTGAGAGATAACCTGGTAAACAAACAAGACTACATCTAATTTCCAATTTTTTTCACTTAGTTTTAGTGTATAAGGCACTGACCCTGCAATATTAGTTACATAAAGTACACAGATTTCCCGGCTGATGCCAGCAGTTTCCGAGTAATTTCTTGCTGATTTCAGTCACAAACAGGGCTGACATTTATGTCTCATATAGCCAGCGCAGACATCTGGGAGATGTTCATCCCCATGGTAAGACAGAGACGTGAAGGTCTTGCTCATGCCTCTTTCCTCCAGCAGCTGCGAGCTGAACGGACAACGGCATGAGCCAAAAGCTGCCCGAGGTATTGCTCGGTGGTGGCATCTGCATGGGGTTTGCAGTGGTCATAAGYGCATGATAAAGAGCAGCTCACCTGAGCCCTGCACCACAAATATTTTTGCCCCAGGTCATCCGTAGCAAAGGGGAATCCAAAGACATTTGCAATGGTGCAGGGTGAAGTAAGAGCAGGTTTTGCCTTTCGGCTTTGCTGGTGCAAYAAGCGTGCAGCACAGGGCTGAACTCCCCCTCTGCTCGGCCGGAGAGCTTGGAAAAGCCCAGTCCTGCTCTTGGGTGGCTGAATTCATCCACACATCCATTCGTGCTGCTTCCCATGCTGTGTTGCCCTGAGCAACCTCTGCCACGACATTTGTGGCAGAGCCTTCTCCTCTCTAATCACCCACAACAGCTCCTCGTGGGTGACGACGAAATCTTTGCCCACCCAAGGTCAGCTCAGCTAACTCATGCTGAAAAACCAGAAGCCAGGACGGGGAAACCGTACACCGTGCTCCTGCCAGCTGTGATTAAAGAAATACGAATTAAATGATTCACGTCCCTCCCCCAGTTTCTATCCTGAAAATCCCAGCAAAGCCTGAATACTTCTTGAACCCTGCTGCAGGGAAGAGAAATGAAGATCTCTTTACAGCAATAGAAAGCTAAAATAGCTGTGTGTTTCATGGACCTCGCTGAAATGGCATTGCCAGTCCCAATCCACAGTCTAGTAAAAGGCTGTGTAATTAATTCAAGACACCCAAAGTGTTTTCACCCAAATTATCAAGCCTWTGGGAGAGGTTTAAGACTGCATTACAAATTCATAGGTCTGGGAGAGATCTCAAGAGGTTGCATAGTTTATTTTCCTGTCCCAAAGCAAGATACAGTATTTCTAGGTCACTGTTGACAGATCTTTGTTTGAACTGTTTTTTCAAGTCCTCCCATGATGGAGATGTTGCAGGCAATTCATTYGAGTGTTTTGCAGTCCTGACCATTGGAAAATCTCTCCCAATATCCAACAACCATCTGCCCCGTAGCAGTTTAAACCCATTGTGTCTTTTCTTATATCCACTGTGAACACGAGGAACAGATTTCTTCTCCTCTGATAAAACAGTCCTTCATGGATTTGAACAGTGCTACCATATTCTGCTCGATCCTCTTCCCTCTGAAGGAGATAATGATTTCAGTATTTCCCACTGGTAGTTTTCCCCTGTTGGCTGCTCTTGTGGTTCCTGCTAGGTATTCCTGAAGTAGGACAAATTTTTCTGGAAATGGAGTGCCCCACTTTATATATATTCTCCTCTGACCGAAGCTTTCCCAGGAGTGAGCAGAGCATCACTGGCAGGTTACACAGCGTAGTACAGCACTCCTCTTTTTCACAACAGGATGATGTGTTGATGTGGGGGCAGGTTGTGATTCATTGCAGCCTCCAGATGTGATTTTCTTCTTTTTTTTTTCTGAGAACTGATGTCTGATCTGTTGTTCTCAGCTCTGGATCCGCATTAGTGAAATTAATTAGGAAATCACTGAGGTTAAAATTCCTTAAGGTACTCTGGCTAAGGCCACRCTGCAAGGAAACCAGGCTATAGGATGAGTGTAGGAACATTTAATTCCTTGCTATAAATTTGCCATCATGGTCAGGACCTGAACCTACCTTACCCAGTCTCAGATCCACTGATAATAGGGCTTTAGGGGAAACTTTAAAAAAGAGAATATAAAGTGAATCTCATCTGTTTTGCTCTCCTATGCTGCAGTGCTCAGTGGTTTTGCTAGATTACTCTGGATTAGGTATTTAGCTGTTAGCCCTGAGCCTCTTCTCTACTAAATTTTTAACTCCTGTGACAAGTTCCATGATTTGTGTAAAKGAACTTCTTTATGTTTGTTTTAAACCTGCTCTCTGATAATTTCATTACTGCCCCGGGTTCTCATGGTGTGAGAAATAATGAATAATCATTGCTTAGTCACCCTTGCCATACTGTCATCACTTTGTAGATGTCTACTGGTACACAGAATGGCTCTYTGCTGCAATGGGAAGTCCTACTTAGCAGTTCCTCATATTAAAACTATTCCACATCTCTGATCATCCTTCTTTTTACCTTTTCTAAGTCTACTAAATCCTTTTTTATATTGCATGAATGGAAGTACACACAGTGTCCCAGATTTAGGTGCACTAGGGTTTTATATACACAGTTTTAAAGTGAAGCTCTGTTTTCTATCTATTTCCTAGTAATTCCTAGGAATTTACTCACATTTTTTTGCTTGTATTGAGCACTTGCATGGCATATGAAAGCRCTATCTGCAATGACTCCAAGATCTCCTTCCTGAGGGGTCAGTGCTAATTTAGAGTGGATCACTGTGTATGCAGTTATCAGCTTTTCATTTCCCTCCTGGCTGTTACTTGGCGTTAGCTCAGGCTCAGGAGGTTCGCACGTGATGTTCTGAGTCACCCAAAAAGACCTCATGCCCCAACTAGAGCTTCCTAGTTTATTATTTGGGCTCAGAGTTCAACTCAGTTGAAACGGTAGACATATGCTTGGGTACTTATCYGCATCCTTTTTTCTGCCATTAATTGAAGCTAAATTCCAGAGATGAGAGAAGTTGCATCTTTCCGCARTCCATGCCATTTCAAGCCTGGTCAAAATCTGATCAGTTGGGCTAATTTCACTGAGGTGTGGAACTTCTATTATGACCTTCTGTGTTATGAAAGAGATGGGAGAAATCCCACCATCTACTACATCTTCTAGACCAGAGGCCATTTCATATGACTGGGGAACACGGCAGGAGTAAGCACAGCAAAGATTTCCATGACTCTGAATCATGCCTATGCTGGAGATCTGCTGTTCCTACTTCAAATCAAAAGAGGAAAAAAAAAACCCCAAGATATGTTCCCTCAGTTCATTACAGTGTCAGCCATAGCCCGCAGAGGTGAGAAACTGGCTGTTAGATAATACTATGTCACCTCTGAAAAGTTAGGAGGAAAGAGGAGTAAAGGAAAGGTCACATTTACCCAGCAGCCACTCAGCCACAGTCTAACGACTAGAATCKCTAAGTCCTAGGCAATTCCATAACTGCTTTTTTTCCTCCAAATTTTCCCCCTCCCACAAGGAATTTGAAACCAGATGGATACGTCTCTGTTTAGCATTCAACAGGTACCAGCCTTGGAAACTTCACTCTGAGTTTCGTCCAAGCTCACAAGCCTAAGTCCTGGAGCACAAGGGCTGCTCATCCCTGGAAGTKCATTGATGAGCCTCATAGGAAGGAGCCCAATTAGTCCCACTCATGGGGATGTTTRTTCTTACAGGCACCTTGTCGCTAATGTTGAGACATGGTCCCCCTCTCACCAACATGGCCTGGCCATTCTGTTTAGCGTTACCAAGGAATAGGCCAGGGGCAAGGGCTACACTGAGATGGACATACAGGACCTCAACCTACCCATGGAACCGTAAAACCCAAGTCTGTTCTGGATGAATTAAGGTGAGATGACTGCTAAACAGTACTTCTCAACCGAGTTCTAGTTTCACAGCCTCATGCTACTGCATCTTACTGCCTTAAARCCGGTTCAGCCTGCGTTGTTACTTTCCCAGCATAGCTGCTGCCAGCAATGACAGGAGTTTCTCTCTCCATCCACCTCTGATTGTTATTCTGGGCCTCCTTGGAGTGAAGAAGAGGAGCTGAACTCCATCCAGGGWTGTTGTCTGTAATTCTGGGCATTTTTGCATACCCAACATCGGGAAAACACACAGGAGAGTGTCTGACATTTCCAATACCCTTTGTTTAGCTGTTGAGAATCCCACTGTAAGGACAAATCTCAGACCTAGCACATGGGGCCGTAATGTCGTTGCTTTTTCATAGTCCTTTCTATACTTTTGCAGCCAGCCTTTGGCTTCTAACTTGAAACAGATGGGGAAAAAAAGGTCTGTCATATATGTGGTCATATAGAAACGCAATGAGTCCTGATACAGCCAAGGTCTCTCTCATTCAACTGCATCCACAATTTTTGAGCGTGTTATGCCCATTTATGAGCACACTATCCAGGCGTGAGTTTCAAAATGCCAACACACAATGCACTGCAGTTAAGAGGATGCTGAACATCTTTCAATGCCCCAGCTTTTTGCGTATTGAGAATCTCAGCTGGGACGTTAATGACCTCATTTGCTTTTAGGAACCRGGCCTTACTAGCCAGGATCCCTGCTACTATGCAGAGACATAGAGAGGGGGTCTAGGGAAATAGCTGTATTGCTCAGGAACAGAAAGTCATATGGATCCAGACAGGTGACCTGGGGCCAAAACAAAACCACAACCTATAAACCTCCCTGGCTGGGAAAGGGTGCAGAGGCATTGCAGGATTATATTCTGCGAGCAGATCAGAGCTCAGCAGAGAGAGGGTGGCAGGAGTGTCCCAGAGAGACAGGGGATAAAATAGGAGGAGAGGATAAAATATGCAGAAGTGCTGTTGAGTACTTGAGACAGGAAACTGCTAATCGGGAGATTTAGCATCTCTTCCTAAATCTGCCATGGCAGGAGCTGGTGAGCATTAATCAGTCAGGGCATTCATCCCTCCTGTGCCTCTGCTCCCCTGCCTGGCAAAGAGGGATGGTGCCAGTTTCGCAGGGACCTTCACTTGCTCACATTCCCCCCGATGAAACGGTCTATCAACAGGCTCAGTATTATTCTGAGTGCCAACACTTTTCACACCATACTGGATCTGCTACCTTGAAACCTGTGGTGTGCATATTTGCAGCTACCCTGTTCCAGCTGACGTGAGGAGTGAGGACCATGTGATTTTTTTTTTTTTTTCTTTTGCTGTTTTTTTAACAGGATAGGCATAACATCTACCCAGACTGAAATATCATTGTGATGTAAAGCAGCAGCAGCAGCACAGAAAATTAGCTTAATTTCCAGGCTGAATCCAAAGAAAGAAACAGTTACAGGTGTGCAAGTTTGAAGACGAGCTCCAGCCTGTTAAGAGACATAGCTTTCTAGGGGTGAAAACTCCCCTTTAACTATAGCTGCAGTGCAGAGCTTGCAAACAAACTTCTTTTTCTCACCTCTGCTCTGTCAACAAACATGTAGAAACCTACGTCCAGATCTCTCAAAAAGTCGATTTTCCAGGGCTCCATGTTACAGAAACCCAAGTGCACATGCATGTGGGTGTTTGGATGTAGGTGGTAATTTAAGGGTCTCRCCATAATCAACTCTTCTGGGAAAATTTAAAACACCATCTTCCTGTGGGTGGGAATTTGAGGACCTTCTCCTAGCAAATTAGAAGCTTTTTTTTTCAGTGCATGCGTGGGTGGTGAAACTGGGCTCACCTTCGGCAACTTCGATGTAAAATTAAAACTTGTAAGACATTTAAATCTTCAGAGAGGATTTCAGACCTTCTGGCAGACAAATTAGCAATGAATATCTTACGCGTATGTAGAATACACAGAGAGGTAGAGGTACGGAGCTGGCTATTATTAGCACAATATTAATATCTCTGGGGGTTCAAACTTAGACAGAGGTGTTGGCGTGCAGGACACTSCAGACACCGTAAATGGGGCTAGCCAATTTTTCTTTTAATTTATTTTATTTTTAGTTTTTTACTCACTGATTGACTTTTTGCTTATTCTTTATACCCCCTACACATCACCCACTGCACTTTTGGTCACACTGAAAAGTTTTATGAATCTTGGTCAAACTTCCAGGTTAATGTCAAGTAAAATAAACAAGTAAATCAAAAGATAATGGAACTGTCAGTCTTCTGCTCAGAAGCTCCCTGTTAGGGGGAGGTCCTCAGTGTCTGGTCATGGGGACATTTAAATCACCAGTACAGATGCAGACCTTCTTCAGCTCTTGTGCYGGTTGTAGACATTGTCCAGCAAGAAACATAAAGCCCATATGATGACTGCATGGTGGTCAGTTAGAAAGAAAATAGAGCAAATATTGAATCTATAAACTGCAACTGGTTTTAAATATTACCTGAATSTGGTCATTGCTTCATCACTGACACACTGGGACAACTAAGGCTAGTCAAGAATCATGCTCCCACATAACAGTGTTATTGGAAATTATTTATCCATGAAAAAATTCCATTTTATTTGTATTTGAGTCAATGTGGAACAGGTGAATCACTTTTGCCTGGCTCTCATACAGCTTCTTACTCACTAATTTTGGTATATACTGGTTTAGAATGATAAATTTGAAATATATTAGAGTTAATAAAGATAGTAATAAAAGTCATAGCTGAAAGTCATGGTAATGCTAAGAACATGGTAAAACCAGTGTTAAATAGAAAGTTGGTGGGAACTAATTTAGAACCCAGAATTGAATTATAGAAAATTATCCTTAAAAAGGTTCAAATCACAATTTCAAATCCAACCCCCCTTCTCCTTTTGGGGGATTTTGAACATTGGATTTAAGCTTCACATTGAAGACCCATTTGCAAAACAAGAAACAAATATTCCTCAATTACTGTTCAAAATTAAATATGGCTCTAGATCAGTTCCTAAATGGGCAATGTCTTATCCAGGAGCCTGGCTGAGACTTCCACGCAGTTTTCTCACGCAGCAAACCCTGTGAGAACTAAAAGCAATGTGRTGCTGAAAACAAAATCCAAACCATATCTTCCTCCTAAGCATACTCCCTTTGCCCATAAAAGTGCAGAAATTGTTTTCTAGAAGAAAAGGCCTATCTCAGTAGATTGCTGCTAAGGGATGGATATGTGTGCAAAGAGGGGACTGGAGGCAGAGGAGTGGGAAACCAAAGACCCTGGATTGTGGTTTTGGAAAGGCTTAGCAACACCCTTGTATTTGGCGGCAGATTGCCTTTCCAAATCAGCAATATCACAAGGTTAATAGGCACAGAAATGGAAACCTGTCAGTGACACAAGAACCCAGCAGCACAATCACCAGCATTCTTCATTGACGAGAGATGAGTTGGCATGYTTGAACTGCACTCTTATTCTAGAGGTAATGCTGTTGAACCCAGAGGAGATTCACCCTTGGATGGAAAGCTTTCAGTGMTTATGYCTTATTTTGGGTGAGYYGTTGCYGGGATTTTTCTAAGCTGCCTTGCATCTTTAAGCAGCCACTCKATTTTATTTTATTTTTTTAAGTTAAAGCAAAGAGAGATGTTTTCCAGTGGGATTTGCAGTTTCTGATGAGTAGAAATGGACAGCCGATGAGACCATCATTCATATCTTTAGTCTGCTCAGCTCTTCTCCTGGAACACAAATGTCCTGTAGCTATACGATAAAGCTGAATGCCTGAGTTYGACTACCCAAGGTGACTCCCACCTTAAGATCATTTCAAAGCAAAAGACTTGCCTAACATTTCTGTGAACTCAAAAGTTTGAAGCCAGGAAAGAAAGGGAAGGCATTTCCTTGAATTTCAATGGACACACTGCTAGCTCAAGAGTTTCTCCTGGAGGATTGTCAAGATTCACTGTGTCTTTGAGGTTCAGAAGAATGCCAGTGCATCAGCTTTGTCCCCATAATGTAGCTTCCAGTAAAATCAGTTTGAAAGTCAGGCGTGCATGGCATGATAAGATCTATTTCTCACAGTTTATTTTTCTTCCAGATACATTTCTGGCAAATATAATAAAATAAATCAGCTACTCCTAACAAAGAGAAGTATCATTAATGAAGGCATTTACRACAACTGTAGAAAAAATGAGATTTCAGAGGCTTTTATTTCATTGTTACGAAAACAAACAAAACAAAACAGAAAACACTGACAGAAACAACGTGTCAGCATTTGGGAAGGGAAAGGTGGGGGAAGGTAGGGAAGGAGGAAGCAGAAGATGACATTGACTCTAGGGAACAGTAACATGTCTTGGAGAAGGAAAAGAGGGAGTCTGATATTTACTGCAGRTGGCTTGGAAATTATAATTTTATTAAATTGCTTAACCTTAGCCCTGTTATATATGAGCACCACTTAACTACTCTAATCATTGCCATTGCCAAGTCACTGCTACCTTGCTGTCCTGGACTGTTTGACTTAGCTCTCTACAATCTGTCCTCCTGCATCTAGATGAGAAACTCCTGAAGACTAGGACCAGCCTTCCATTTTCTGAGCAGGTCACTGCTTGTTTATGGGATCCCTTATATGTCCGGTGTATAGAAAAATGTCTGGAAAACATTGAGCAGTAAAAAAAAAAAAAAAAAAGATGCAATGGGGGTGTTACTTTGCATGAGCTGTTATAGACACCTTAGCATCCAGCAAAACAGTTGACTTTTTGTACGCTACAAAAGGCATATATTTGTATCTATTAAGGTTAGCCAAGACTGGAAAAGTTTGWGCTAATGAACAGAATTGGAAGGATATTGCAAAGTAGCTAAATCACTTCTGAGGTCCCACCTTCTTACAACTGCATTAATTTAGGACACTTCACACCGGTCACCTAAAAAAGGAAGTCTCCAAAAAACTAAGCATTTCTTAAATGGCTGAAAATCATTCAGACAACCCAGTATAAGTCAAAGTTACAGGGAGGAGACATATCAGGGAGTTTGATCAAGACAAGACATAAGCTATAGACAAAAGAAATGGGAAGCATGGTTGTACATTTTATTAATTCCTAGGACTCAGCAGCCTCTTGAGAAGTTGATCTATAACAAAAATATTTTAATTTCTTCTTATTTGGGCAGCTTTCTTGGTTAGAAGTTGTTTCTTGTCATGTGTCTGTCCTGTCAGCCCRACAATCCATTGCCATGGGGTTGGCAAATCCGGTCTCCACATGACTCCAGTGAATAATGACGGCGTGCCCAGTTCAGTGGCAGAGGCTCCTCCAAGTTTTCTGTCTGTRAGGAGCAGCCCTAATGCTTGTGATTTAGCAAACAAGGCGCTAAAATGCACGACAAGGTACAGACAGGACAGCACCCACCGGTACGAATTTCCAGGGCTGCTCATCATGTACCATCCTTCCTTCCTCATTAGCACATTCCCCTGTAGACAGCCCATCTACYGGCCACAGCTTCCACAGAGCCTGTTTTGATTAATGATTTCAGCAAAGCTTTTCTGYAATTACATGTACTAATCAATGCTTCAGGCAAAGCATACGGAATAAAGGACAATACTTTATTACAAGAGGTATTTTAGGGAAATACTGTTTCTGTTAATATATCATGTCTTTTTCTCTAAAGTGAAATTTATATTGCCCTCAAATATACCACTGAATTATTACAAGCTTCACAAGTAACAAAAGGTTGCTGTCTAAGATATTTGCTAAAACATCCATTTTAAAATCTATTAAAACTTTTTTTTTTTTTTACAGATATGAAGAATTTAACCTTAACAGAATCGGTATTTATCAGCTTCTGGAACTTGTTCGTTTACACAAAGAAAAGATTATTTTCATAGTTGCCTTGGAAATAAAAATGGATGCAACAAATTCCACAAGATTTTTAAAAAATGGAAAAAAATGGGATTTGAAGAAAAAACATCTGATTGTTTCTGAATGCATGATTTTTGAGGCACGTACTCACACTCTACTTAATCTTTCGCTTCATACTGTCCTCTTGCTGATCCTACTTATTTCATAAAGTTTATGACATCCTGAAAAAGTTAACTTTTTTTAAGGACATAGATAAATTAGATTAAGAGCACTGCATTCCGTGAAAATAAATGTCAGGTATTTCAAAAGTAGTTCAAGTTGCTGAATAAATTTTTTTTTTCTGCTTTGCTATCACATTCTTTCTAGGTAAGGGATAAATTTATGACCAATTTTTCCTAATAATTTATTATAATTTGTCTTTTAGATATTATGTTATAACTAAACTTTAGTGCAAGATCATGTTGATCTAAGCTTTAATGTTAAATCGTGAAAACCAGATAGATTTTTAACACATTTCAAAAGACACATTAACACTCAGCAACTGTAAGCGACTCTGTCCTCCTCAGTTTTGTCTTCTTTAAAGAACTTTTAGAAAATTAAATTGAGCAACTGTCCCCTAACATACAAAAGAAGGGTTTTATGGCAGAAAAACACATTAAAATGTAATGTAATGTAGGGCATAAAGAAAACCCCTTGTTCTGGATGTGCTTAAACATTTTCCTGGTTTCAAGAACCACATGATGAAATATCTCCTGTAAATTCTAAACTCCTTTTGGAGGATTAAGAAAGGTCATTAAGAACTATTGTACAGCATTCAAGGCCTGGCTGATGCGATTGTGAGGCTTCTGCTTATCATCTTTGAAAAATAACAGTGATCAGGGAAGGTCCCTGATGACTGCAAAAAGGCTGATCTTAAAAAGAAAGGCACATCTTAAAAAATAACAAAACCAAAACCAAGCAAAACCCAACAACAACAACAAAACAATAACAAAAAAAAAAACCAAACAAAAACCATACCCCCCCAAAAAAAGAAAAAAAAACCCAAAACAGTAATAAGGAGAACATTAGGAAGTATGAGTCACTCCACATCACCCCCATCTCTGGAAAAATCATGAAGTCCAACAGCAAGGGCAAATGGTGATTGAGGGCCCTAATTGCCTTCTGTGACAAAATGGATGGCTGGGTGGGTGAAAGAAGATTGGCAGATGTCATATGTCTTGTACTTAATATGACTTCAGATGTCACTTCCCACTGCATTCTCATTTGGAGGCTGAAGCAGTGGATGAACAGGCTGTCAAGTAGGTTGAAAACCGGCTGGACCACCTTGCTCAAAGGACAGSGATCAATGGCTGAGTGTCTGGCTGGCAGCTCGTAACAAGAACAGCCGGGGGTGATATTGTCCTCCATCTCCCTCAGTGACCTCTTCACAGGGGGCCCAGGCCCACAGGACCCAAGGAAGGCAAACAGAGCTACTAGTGACAGTTACCAGGTTCAGCTGAGAGCCCAGATCACCAGGCAGGACCACAGTCATGAGGTAGGTCCAAGGTCAATCATTCAGGAGCAGTGAGGTGCCCAGCTGAACACACACCTAGAATCATAGAATCATAGAATCATTAAGGTTGGAAAAGACCTCTAAGATCATCGAGTCCAACCATCAACCCAGTACAAATGCCCACTAAACCATGTCCTGAAGCACCTCATCCACACGTTTTTTGAACACCTCCAGGGATGGTGACTCCACCACTTCCCTGGGCAGCCTGTTCCAATGCCTGATCACTCTTTCAGTAAAGAAATTTTTCCTAATATCCAATCTAAACCTCCCCTGGTGCAACTTGAGGCTCACAACTTATCTCAGACAAGGATTAAGGACAAGAGTAAGAGCTTTAATGCAGCTTTTGGGGCAACAGCAAGAAGATGTGTGGGTGGAGACCCCAGAAAGCTGGTCAGGGAAGTTAAGATCTACTGGTGTATGCAGGGCCTTGTCAACAGTTCGTCCAAGGCTGGCAGTGTGATCCATGTCAACATCTATGTTTAATTATCACCTATGTGTGGATTTKGATGAATTACACGGACCATGACTCAACAGTGCTTTAGATGGTAACACTCCTCCAACAAAATGAGATTTAGTGTCTATAAAGAAGAGATTTTACACTCACTGGAGATACAAATTTGCATGGATCATCATCAGCCGCGGTTATTACTACGACTACTGTAGCTGATGCAGAAGACTTTTCTTAATTGTTCATACTTGACCATCAGATGTAACGCAGCATGCAAACAAAGTAACTTATAAAACAATTTTTGTACGGGGTCTAAGCRCTTGAAATGTTTTCCCTGATCAAGATGTGAAGAAAATTACACATTCTGGCTTTGACAGAATAACTTATGTGCCACAATAGTATCTACAATCATTCATATGGGTCATTAGATTGAAAGAACAAATTAAATAGAGTTGTTCTGCAAAATTCTCCCATTGTTAAATAATATATCTTGGTAGAATAAAAGCATTACATATTTCTGGTAATATGCTAGCTCCATTTTCAATCAAAAGAATCATTAAAGGCTTGGTTGAAAAGGGTGTATTTTTCTCTGTGGCCACTGGTGCTTTAAACCATGGAAATGTTAAAATGTTTCTGGCAGATGTTCATTCCTATACAGTAGAAAGAGAAGTGATCCATTGTCTGCTAAATTATTTTCAATACAAGAGTAAAAATTCATTAGAAATGCTTGAAAATGCAAGAAGTGTAATAAAGTCAATTGACTTCACAGTGTGTTGTCATTTGCAGATGACAAAGCTAATACTGACTTTCATGGTGTGAGTAATGYTGTTGGTCTGTGATCATCTGAAAATATGAAGTAAGCAAAGTTTACAGTGAGAGATAATATCTTTTCTTAGACAATCTGATAAAACTGAGTGTGCTGGTTTTGGCTGGGATAGTTTATTTTCTTCACAGTAGCTAGTACGGGGACCTCCAGGTCCTTTTCCACCAGGCAGCTTTCAGCAACCTTCCTAGCTAAACAGAAGTAGGGAATCGTTATTCAAAGTTAAACCCACTTACATTTGCCAGATGAAGAATATGAAAGAAAATTTAGCAAGTGTCTGTGGAGGCCAGAGTGATGTGGGAAGCAGGAGAGGTGATAAAGTGGTTAGCATCTCCTGGACATAGAGGTTCAATGTTAATTATTCATGTGAAATACTGAAGGCTGAGATCTGGAAAATTCTTAACAAGTGAAACTTTTAAAGATATGGGTAACTAATTGTATGATATGTCTACTAAATATTGAACTTCATTATCTACTACATTTATGAAATTTTTCTCAGATTACTCTTTTGAGAGAGTTTTGGTTTTGAGGTTCTTGCCTCCATTTTAGACTTGGATTGCCAGAGAATTTCACAGAAATGTTGCTTGGAAGACACTCATAGAAGGCATCTAGTGCAGGCTCCTGCCTGAAGCAGGACTGTTGCCAACACTAGATCAAGTCAGCAATGACTTCTAGTCAAGTCTTCAGACTTCTATGACCTCTCTAGTGAACTGTTCTGGGGTTGCACTACTTTTCTAATGAGGGGGTTGGTTTTGGTTTTTTTTTGAGAAGTCCAATATGAAGCCTCCAAGCTGCAGTTTATGGACTGTCTTCCATTACATCATCCAGCACTACTAAGAAGAATTTTGCCCCCCTGAACTGTAGTTCATACAGTTATGGACAGCTACTAGGTCACCCTTCAGCCACCTCTTCATCAGACTGAAAAAACCCAKCTCTCAACCTCTTTTCATAGCATCTGTGCTGTAGGCCCCTGACTAGGAACTGTCTGCTGGACCCTTTTCAGTTGCTCCACATGCTTTTGAATGGAGAACCCAAAACTGGATGCAGTATTCTGGATGCAGTCTTACCGATGCCAGGTAGAGGGGAATAAGAATTCCCCTTCATTCTGCCAGTCAGATTCCTTTCAATTTAGTGCAGGACATGGTTTTACTGTTTACTGATTCAGCTGTTAGCTGATGTTCAGCCTGATGTCCATCATAACTCCCTGCTGAACCTCATGATGTTCATCCAGTCAGTAAGTTTATTGCATTCCCTTTGGGTCAAGGCTCTGTCATGTCTCAGCATGACAATCCTTCCTCTTAGATTAGCGCCATCCTTAAATTTGCTGAGGGTGCACTGTGTCATCATCCAGGTCCCTGCCTGTTTTGCTGTCACCCCCAGCCTCCAACTTGCCATTCCTTGTGGAGCAGCCCTAGTCTTGTTGCTACCCTGACAACTCTGACCTCCTTGAGTCCTGACCCAAATATGGTGGAGCTTGGCCCTCAAGCTGTACAGGATCTTACCTCCCAAGACACCCCTCTAGCCTCATACTGACCTTCAAACCCTACAGAAGATTATGGTCAGCATGTAAGGTAGGTCACACCGCTGTGGGCTTCTTCTTACTCCAATGGAAGTTCGACTCCATTGTGCAATCTGAGTAAGGAGACTTTTCTCAGACCTGCCTTTCTCAAATTGTCCATCTCAGAGCTTCTGTCCAGAGCTTCTCTTTTATTTGAGTCAAGATCACTTCTTTTTGTAGTTCAGATGTGTTGCTGATGATCCATGATGGATTCAGACATGCTCTGTGTTGCATTCACACTAGAGTGAAGACCCAGCAGCCGCTGGGCTTGGAAGAATGTTTCCAGAGACTTGTGATAAAGCTCCTACCCACAACTGTTTAGGATCCATCAGAAAGATCTCACTTGCCACCACCTCTTGAGGCTTTAACCAACAAATAACCTCATTGCATCTTGCAATGAGACATTCTGGTCTGCATCTCTGGTGAGCGTCTGCTGCCTACTGAGCTGTTAATGGTCCTTTCACAGATTTGCTTCCTTGCATGTAATTTTTTTACTTAAGTAAAAAGTGCAAAAGCAGATTTATGGGGTAATATCACATTTGGATGGGCAAAGTCCATTATTTTTATTTCAAGAGTGTAATTCTTGCTGAGTACTGCTGAGGACAACATGAGTGGACTTTTCCTAAAATAATTTGTAGAGGCTTGGGCTTATTTTTGTTAAAAGGTTTCTCAATGCAGATTTTACACTGAAAAGTGCCATAAACGGCCACTCTGCTTAGTTTCGTTMTGCAGAAATTTGGTTGATGATTAGGCTGATTTTTTTTACTTACCTAGAGGAAATGAATTAAATAAATAGAGCTATTATTTAAAGCAAGGGAGAGCTTGCCATCTTTGGGGAGGTCTTCCAGAAATAAGGGATAACCCTTTAAAAACAGGATGGTTGGTCAAGTCAATGTCTTTCTTCATCTTTCCCTAACTAAAGACTCCCTAAGCCTATAATAATGTTTTTTATTCTCGAATATAACCTATCTTAGAGGACCTGCAGAAATTTAGCAGCCTGTGTGATGCTTTGTACCCACCTGTTCCTCATCAGAGGCCCACCTCTGTGGGCACTCGCTCTAGCTGCTAACCTCACAGTTCACTGCTCCTCCGGGAGGGTATTGAGGGTGCTGTCCTCWGTAGGACCTCCTGAAACATTCCTTTTCAGCAGTACCTTCCCACACATTCCTTGCAGTAGCAGGAAAGTAGGATCAAGGAACCTCTCAGTAGGAAAATAAACCACAGATGCAGTCCTGGTTGTGTCTGTCTCAGCAGTTCCTGTTATGTCTGGGAGTCCCTGGCACCACTGGCAGTGGAATGGGATCATCTGTGTGTACATTGCCATATGCCGTAGTGCCTTGCAGACCACCCACAGACATTGCCAAGTTCCTCCTATGATTGACCTTTAGAGGAAGGTGGGGAGGAAGACTAGAATGACCTGAAGCATTTGTGACTTTCATCCAACAGGTTTAAAACCCCGTGATCAAAAAATCAACAAAGATAAACGTTCTTCTTCWACTTCTGTTTTTTAGCTTTTAATGAACTCAGGTCCCACTTTCAAACCTCTTTCCCCCAAAATGAAAATTATAATTTTTGTTCTTGTTTTATTCAATAGAAGCTGAGACTTGTATGTAATAATTTGTTTTCAAATCTCACAAAAGGCAGGATTTTATCATGACACTTGGCAACGTTTTGATAAAAAGCCCCCATACTCAATAGGAATCTTTAGAGTGTTTTGGATCAGATCCACAAATAGGATGGGGAATGTGGACACTTAAATTACAGGACATCTAAATCTTTAATACATGAATGGTATAACTGTCTCAAATGAGCTAAGAAACAGTGGTTTGGTCTTTGTTTTTCTAATCAGTATTTAAATATATTTTTGAAAAAAGGAGAAAAACTGAATGGCTTCTTCATATTGGAGCTAATTAATATTGTAGGTGGAATGATTTGGCTTGGCTTCATGGTTTTTTTCCTCCCTCTGTCAACAAACCAACTCATATACCAACTATGATTCCATTTAACAAACTAAAATAGAAGCAAATACACTGTTATCATACACTATTCTTGTTCTGAACATGTAGAATATAGCCTTTCATCTGTGGGTTTTTAATGTCTCTCACGTACAAAAGATCACTTAACCAACCTAAAAATTTTCATTTGAATGCCTCTTTATTGTAATTCTGTTATAAAAAGGTATATAAAATAAAATTTACTAAATATATGCATGCACATAAACATATCTCAGTATGCAAATCTCTTTTTTTCTTGTATGCACTTTAACCTGTGCATTAAAAAACATGTGGATGCATATATTTACATTTTAACTTATGGGTTGGAGAAATAGATATAGAGATATAGAACATACATAGTTCTCCTTAACAATATAGCTGCAGGTGTTCAAAACCATAGATAATGTATTCACGTAGCAATGAGTGTTAAAAAAATGTATTTAAACAGAATATGTTGGTCACAGTTCTCTTACTTATAGTGTGAAAGAGGAAGGTCTGACTTCCTGTGGTTTGGGATTGAATGTCCCATTCTGTGTTTTTCTGGATCTCAAATTAGGATAGAAATACCACACTTCTTGAAAAAAAGAGATCTTTCTAGCAGATTGATATTTTGGTAGTAGCCACCTTGCTTTGGACAGATCTTTGCTGGGTCAATATTTCCACAGCTGAGTGAAGTGATTGTGAGGGAGTGTAAGCAAGGCAATGTAAGGTTTACTGTGTAAGACACTGTGTCTGGTAGAAATGTGTAATCACACCCCAGATAAAGCTGATAGCCATGTGACAAATAATTATGATGAGAAATAAAAAGATGGCCAGGTGCTGAAAAAGCTAAACTTGTACTGGACAGAATCGACCTGATTATAAAATTTAAGATCATCAAATACTGTACAAGCATAGTRACAATGTGAGTTATAAAGATGAAAATAGGTGTTCCACAAGTTTTTTCTGACATCATCTTGCCATTGAATATGTCATGATATATATCACCACCTATCTGTGTTCTCTAGAACACAAGTTTTCTAAAGAAACCCATAAGTGATTAACCTTTTCTAAAAAAGTATGGGAAAAGGGAATTTAGAGCATAAGTTCAGTTTCCTCTGGATTTCCAGCTAACTGGTTAACTCACTTGGAAAATGACAACCTGGACTGGAGGGTCAAAAGCGACTGAATGGTGCGATAACRCTTATTAACATGAGCCAAGGCTGGTAGCACAGTGGGATAACCTTACACTAAAGAGATCTTTGCTTTTTATTAAGCTTGACCAATGCAATGTCCATATTCTTTTTTTCTTGATGTGAGTTTGCCTGAGCGGTTTAAATATGAAATAAGTGACCGGCTTTTTCTTTGGTGACCTCAGATGACAGGRGGACTGTTAAAAAAAGCCCACCAAAATGAGGATGATGGTGATTTAATTGTCAGGAAATGGCATGTGCTGGAATGAAATCCCTTCCTCTTTCCTAGAGTTCTAAAGATGAACATGAGATTGGGGGGACAGCATTTTTGGATGCCTGTGTACCAGTACATTGAACTGTCTGGGAATGTCCTCAGGCACCAGAGCATGATCCATCTATATTAGCAAAAGGTTGGAGGAGGTCCTTGGCATGTCTTTGGTATGTGCCAACGCGGCTCTCCAAACACCTCCCAGGCACAGCTCAGGCATAAGTGTGTCCCAGGGTTTATGCCCATTTGGCAGTTTGCATGCAGCCAACCTGCATCTAAACGGGTTCCTAGGACACAGATAGCTTGTGATGCACCAGTTGCCCAGGAAATTTTCCAAGTCCATTTAATTTTTGAGKGCAGACAGTGTCTCCCAGGAAAAAAGCATACCGCATCTGGAGCTTCTATCTCTGCAAGCTGATGGGACTTTCTGCTCTCACTTTGCTGGTTGCAAAACTCTGCAAGGGGCCCTAATTCAGAAAAGCATGTGTTTATGTGTGTTGCTAAATCATAGCCTATACAGATAAAAGGCCTTAGGCTTTATCKAACTTTCCTTCAATATTAATGGCAACTTGAATTATTTTCCCCCTACAAAAGCCGACAGCGAAAATTTGAGGTCTCAGAAGGCAAGCTGAGGATGATGGGCACAAGGGGCACTTGCAGCCATACCTCTTTATTTTCCTTTCCCCAGTGTATGATAATTATAAAGGGTCAAATCCTGACTATACCGAGGTTGAGTGGGACTTTCATTATTTCARTGACACTGCTAGGGATAAAAAGTGCCATTCAATGGATCGCTGTACGCAGTAATAATGAAGAGCAGGTATTTCTGTCCCAGGGCAGAGATACCGAAGACTTCTTCAGAAGTAGGCATTCAGCACTATCAGAGTCCTAGCCTGGAGTTTTCATCCTGGCAGAGCCTGGTAGTGACAGCTGTGACTCACACACACAACAGGTTACAAGGCCTCCTCAGAAAATAGAAGCTTATGTATAACAGACTAGAGTAGTAACCCGCTCAAGTTAATGAGGGAGATTTGTTCGGCGTGTGTAACATTTCTCGTTCTATGATTAAAGGAATGATTTGGCAGTAAATGTGCTATGAATGAGCTGACAAGACTCTATGCACCAACCAGCAAATTACTGCAATATGCTGTTTTTATTAGAGCATGCGTCAGCAATGAATATTTATTTAGAAGTGGATTTCCAAGAGATGCAATGGACCTAAAGGTCATCGACTCCCAAAGCTTTTGGACTTTTTAATATTGAGCTATCTTTCTTTTCTAGAATAGATGAGTAACTCCTCTGCTTCACTCTTCCTCTCAAATTCCCTTGAAAAGTATTTTGTTCTCATCTTGCTGTCCACATTCATTCCAAGAAAAGAGTGGTGGTGTTTGTTTGGTTTTTTTCATACAGCTTTGAAGACATAGCTTTTGGGGATGGAAGTAGCAAAGAACAAGGGCAGAGGGAGACACCAAGGCTGAAAGTAATTTTCTGGGGCTTCTCTCTTTCTCAGGCACATTCTTTGTCCCAGTTTGTGAACCTCTGCCCTAKTCCTTTCCTCTGCACCAAGGCAGAATCAAGGATACCTACACCACTCCGGAGCATGTTTGCCTCAGGTCTTCTAATAAACATCCAAGGAGKTTTCACAGCCTCTCTAGACAACATTCACTCTTCATTTTCTTTTATGGCATTTAATTTCTCTTCTTTGCTGGAAGTTGAACAGATTTCTTGTTGTTCTCATCACCAGGGGCACAGAATTATTGATCGCTGTCATGGTTTAACCTCAGCCAGCAACTAAGCCCCACACAGCCGCTCGCTCACTCCCCCCCAGTGGGATGGGGGAGAGAATCGGAAGGGTAAAAGTGAGAAAACTCATGGGTTGAGATAAAGACAGTTTAATAGGTAAAGCAAAAGCCATGCACGCAAACAAAGCAAAACAAGGAATTCATTCACTCCTTCCCATSGGCAGGCAGGTGTTCAGCCATCTCCAGGAAAGCAGGGCTCCATCACGCGTAACGGTTACTTGGGAAGACAAACGCCATCAATCCGAATGTCCCCCACCTCCTTCTTCTTCCCCCAGCTTTATATGCTGAGCATGATGTCATACGGTGTGGGATATCCCTTTGGTCAGTTGGGGTCAGCTGTCCCAGCTGTGTCCCCTCCCAACTCCTTGTGCCCCCCCAGCCTCCTCGCTGGTGGGGAGGGTGAGAAGCAGAAAAGGCCTTGACTGCGTGTAAGCACTGCTCAGCAGTAACGAAAACACCCCTGTGTTATCAACCCTGTTTTCAGCACAAATCCAAAACACAGCCTCACACTAGCTACTATAAAGACAATTAACTCTATCCCAGCCAAAACCAGCACAATCACCATACTTTCCCTCTCCTTTGTTGGAAGAACATGTACCTGGTTTCCTTTAGGTTTCTCTTTTCTAGGCTAAACAAATCCAACTGCTTCACTTTTTCTTCACATGTTGTTTTCACACCCTCTTCTCATTTTCACCGTTGTTCACCAGGGGTTTTTCAGTATGTGTGGGCTCTATATTTCTACTGCACCTTTTCTCAGGGAGCTGCCACTGCTGAAATTCATCAGATTTCTGAAGACTGTGGCTTTCCATTACCCAGTGAAAGAAGGGAAAAAGGGATACTRACCTCCAGACAATTCTGGAGCTTAACTCCTAGAAATCACCTCTAAAGCAAGAGAAGATAATTTCATCTCACTGGCCTAACTRCTCCTTTATCTGTTTGCTCAGACTGCTGAAAAGCCTGAAAAATGATCAAAGGAGGGCTTCACAGTAGGGACATTGGACTAAGACTATGAACARAAGAACCCCCAAACTCACTAGAAATCAATTTGTTCCACCCCTTTAATTCAATAGTCTTGGGTAAATTCTTTGCCTCTCTCCAGTGAGGAACCTGAGCAAAGCTGGGAGGTGGACAGACCTCCTCACCCCAGGGACGGGCAGTTCCCAGTGCCCACCAYGATGGTCTTGCTCTCCCAGTGCCCTCTGTGCTCAGTGAGTGGGACAGCGGTTCTGATCCTCCTCATGCTTGTGTCCTTCAAGGCCTCTGTGTAGAGACTTTTTGGCCCTGATAAAGGTCTTCTTTTCTAAGRGAGTCAYTGGGTTTACAAAGTCAATGACCTGYGGTCTTAGGCTGCCCGGAGGTGGGTCTTATGTGAAACGGAGCAGTCACCTGGGCCATCAGGTCAATTAACGCAAGGAATTTTTCTGCATTTTGATGATCAGGTTCCAGAGCTGCACTGAGACGTGGGTATCGGTATTCATAGCACCTGACCAAAGCTTCAAGTTCCCTGCTTGGCAGCAGCAAACTTTGGGTGGAAGGTAGAGTCACTTGGCACTTCAGCCCAGACCCATTTCTGCTTCTAGACTGAGGAGGCAGACTACAAGCCATGGGATAAAAAGTTGTTGCCTTGTCCATTTGAAGGACTTTAAAGGGGAAAAGCCAAATGCAACATCCTGCCACTGCCAAAACCAGAAGCACCTGTATTCACTGCCRCTGCGCTAACAGAAGCGCTGTCTCACGGTGAGTTCAGGCAAGCTGTATTGCAGGGAAATAAAGGCTTTTCTTAGCAATCCAGGTTTAGAAGAAACGCTTAGTGGAATAGAAGAAAAATTTGAAGACAAAAATAGAAGACAATTTTTTTCAAGACAGGTACCTTTTCTAGAGCATCCTGTTTAGTGCTACCCTTGAGATATGACAGAGGAGGATATGACAGTCCAGCGGGTGGTCAAAACCCTGAATGCCTTTTGCAGGTTGCTGGCTCAAGTCTACCTCTTGTTCTCAGTGTCTTTTGTGAATTATAACGGCCTGTGTAAGAGGAGGCTAGCTTGAGAAGAGAGATTTTCAAATGCAGTCCCTTCCCTCAGGAAAAAAACAAAACAAAACAGAACAAAACCAAAAAAAACAACTAAAAACAACTTGACAGAAAAATCTGACCACAGATGGCATGAAGCTTTTCTTCAGCCATCTGGAGGGAAAAAAAAAATAAAAATCAGGTGTCTCAGGTGTTTTAAGGTATCAATCTAGTATGATGCTATTTAAAGCAATGAAGATGGTCTCCTAAAACTTTTCTTAGATGCTCAGATGCTGACACTGAAGGACATTAAGGGAATTCCTTCCCAAAATAATTTTTCTCTGAATTGGTCCAACCTGACAGAATATTTCTTATTATTAATTCCCTCAGAAGTGCATACTATAAGCCAGGTAAAGCCAGTCAGCCTATAGGTATGCAGAGTAGGAATAGCTGTTCCATGAAGCTGTCTGTACAGGCAGCAAACCCACAATGGTGATGCAGTGTGCCAAAGTCTGAGATATTATTATTCTTTTAATTAAATTCAAGTATGCTCTGCAGATACTATTTACTTTCTCTGATTATTGTACACAGACTTATGTCAAAGGCATTAGGAAATACTAAGTGGGGATGGTTACCAGCACCGCTATCTAAGCCAATAGGGAACATCTGGATCGTGAAAGTTTTAGGGAGATAAAGATCATGAAAAGTGAGAGTTGGAAGAGAAGTCCCAAATTCAGAGATGACAGCTCCTAGTTCACTGCAGAGGACAGCACGGCTGTGAYTCATGAAGATGTAGGGAGCTGATTTAACCCTTTAGAGGATGTAAGGCAGAACTGTGAATTAACCAGTCCTTCTTCCTWCTTTTCAAAAGATTAGACAGTAGGACATCCTTCAGGGCTATATAACTACAAAATCTAATTATCATAATCGTACTTAAGGACTGGTACACAAAGCAGGGACTGTGAGAAATGATGCACACTTTCTGGTGGAGGGAGCTCATAGAAGGGGAGTAAGTTACAACAGTAACAATGCAGAACCAAAAGCAAGGCATGCAGAGATCCCAAGACAAGGTGGAAAGAAAAGGTTATATGTAAATATAAAAAAAAATCTACCAGGGATCATGAGACCTGATCCCGACCTTGTCCTGGGGATTGATTTCCCAGCTCCTGGGACCTGCCTCATCCCCATAAACTTGCCTGGTGATCTGGACTCTTGGTTGAACCTGGCCACGATCTGTCCTCCTCACTTTGCTTGGGGATGGGGCTGGTGAAGCTCCTGCCTGGCCAGCCATGTTATGGAGCTCAGCTGCCAGCTCCSCATGCCTTAGGGACCAGCTGACCCTCGCCGCTCTCCGACACCCCCAYTGAGTGAGTTGCTGTGGGATGGCAAGAAGGAAGCCAAGGATGCAACGGGAAATTTCATTTAATCAGCCACTAAAAAACAGTTAAGAAATTAAGCCAAGACACATGGCTAAATCAGCAGAGCTTGCAYTCTCCCCAGAAAAAATACAGCTGTATCATTTAACAAGTCTTCTGCATGTTGGTGATGGATGGCCAGAGAAAGATAGGAGAAGCTGCTGCCTTCTTTACAGGAAGACCCATCACCCATGGCCTTGTGCACAGGGGAGCTTTCACAGCCCTCTCCTTCTCCTGCCCCCCGGTGTAGGACCTCCTGCACTGGTTATTCTTTGCARCCTTGCCAGAAGCCAGTGAAGGATCTGTGGGAAGTTGAGGTCAGGTCATTTTATCTCAGGCTCCTCCCATGCTGGGACAGCTGAAGGGAGCAGATGCTTGCAAGGCAGAYGATCACCTTCAGGAAGGTCTGGGGAGACCCTGCAGAGGACTTGGAGCAGCCCCCAGGGGCTTGTGAAAGGCAGGGGCTTCTTTCGGTACCCCGTTTGGCATRGGGTAAGGACATCCCTGAGCAGCAAGAAGGACAGGGGAGGTGGGTTCAGGAATCCCCCAGAAAGCACCATTTGTCTCCTCCAGCACCATGGATATGGGGAAGACCCAAAGCCAGTGATTCTGAGCCACCAGAGCTACATGAAATAGGGAAAGTGTGAAAGTGCTCCTCCAGTTCACAGGGTGCAATGGAAGAGCCGGTCATCTTGCCATCTCCTATCTCCTCTGCCACCCAAGGAGTAAAGGACATGACCAGGAACCTGTGCGGTGTCATGGCTGAGGCCACCATGACACGGGAGCTCCAGCGCTGCCTGAAGAAGCAAAGGCTCTGGGAAACTCTGGAATCAGCCATTTGGCTTGTATAGTCTGATTGTACAAATGGCTCTTTCTGTAACATGTCCTGACTTGCACTTTTGGGGAGGAGATGCACCTTGAGARGCGACAGAGGAGCCCAGGGCTCTTCTAGCTAAGCTGTCTGTGAAATGACTTTGCACTCTGGTAGCAGAGCCTGAATGAGCTCCTGTTATTCTGAGAAACATGTAACCTACAGGAGCGGGTGGAACTTCACTCCAGCGGTTGGAGGGGAAGGTACASGACAGTTACTATGTCAAAGGACCCAGAGGATGAGCAGCCATGGAAAAGGAAGGGGATACACCTTGCACAGCTCCCATAAAGAGTACTCCCATATGCACGCATAGCAATCCCTCCTCTGTTGCCCTTCTTTAACAGCCAGCTAGTTAAGAGGAATCTTTCATGCACTACCTGACTGAACTGTGGAAAGCGTCACCTCAGGCTGTTGCATAGGTGAAAGTAGATTCAAATGCAATATCAGATGCATTTATGTAAGGAAGGTCTACTGAGGGCTACTCATCACAAAGACATGATTAYATCCTGGCTCAGGATGTCCCTAAGTCGCAGAYTGCCAGAGGACAGATCTTCATTTTMCWYCTGTCCYATTCTTAAACTTTTTTTYCTGTGCATCCACCTGMCGCATCTTTCTTCTGTCCTTGACTGTAGGGAGTGAAGATRGAGCCAAACATTGTCACCTTCTGCCCTTCTTCACTTCTTGGGAATCTGCACATCTCAGAGAGTCTTAGTAGCCACATGGTCTCCAAATGAAGGACTGCAGATGAAGCCACCCTTCCACAAAGCATGCAGGCACTATGTTGATAAGTTATCATGTGTTACACGAGAGTTACTTATGTGTTACAGCACAGAGCTCATCAGCACATACCAGTAGGGAAGCTTGACACCTCTTAGTGACACCCACTATCTGCCTCTCTATTCCTATTTCTTACTCTCCTTATTTCCTTATTTCTTACTCTCACTGSTATCTCCAAGCCTTGCTCAATCCAGCTTGCTAGGACTTTTGAGTAGTACTGAAAGGAAAAGCCTTCCTGCCCATACACCACCTTCTCTCCACACACCACGTGCAAGAGACAGTGGAGCTACCCAAGTCAGAGGTTATGGAGGTACTGCAAGTGGGGGGAGAAAAAAAAAAAAAAGAGAAAAAAAAAAACCACCACACTTTTAGGAGTAATCAGAAAGACATCTTTCTTATAAACCAGAGCGTATCTGCATCTGGTGTAAAATTACCGTTGCTTCATTAACTCTTAATGAGAAGCAAAGCTTATGTGATGTACATCAGTCACAATCTGACTGCAGAGCTCTCAAATGCTTCTCCTGATTTTTATGGCATTTCCCACAAAATCCCTTCCCTGAAACAAGAGCTATATTTCAAGTTCAGGAGGTCAGTTTCTTTTTGGGGAACTTAGACTGAGTGGCGAAATTTTAATGGAAATCTAGAAAAAACCTAAAAGTGGAGCCAAAAAGATTGCTGTTCTGGGAACACTTCCTACTGACCTTATAATTACMGAAAACAAGAAAAGCACAATTGAAGTCAAGCACTTCTGCCCCCTTACAGAGCATGGAGGACACCATTATTATAACTAAAGACTAAGTCTTAAGCTTTCAAACAAACATACAATAAATCAATGTCCTTTCCCTTGTTTTAATTTCACATACAAGATTTATGAACCTGTATATTTAGACTTTATTTAGAGCTCTGGCATGCAGGCTACTCTTGGCAAAAGAAGAGAGCTTTCTCTGAATGTATGCTCAGATGCTGTTTTGACTTGGCATTATTTTAATGATTTAAATTAAAGAATCCATCACTGCCTTCCAAAGATCAGCTCAAAGKTAGCAAGGTCAAAGGCATGTTTTGTGTTAGTCTCAATCCCCCCGCAGCRTCATGTTTGAACTACACCTGATTCCCTGAATGGCAAAATCTCTCCTTTCTTCGTAACATCCCTTTGGTTCCTCCGTTAAATCTCAGCCCTCTGTTGGTCTTCTGCACTGTCCCCCCCTCCCCCGTGCTCTTATTTCTTCTCTTCAGCATGGAATTCTTGGCTTGTAATCAGGTGCCACCTTGGAGCTGAACCAGGGGAGAACACAGTTGTGCTCTTCAAGTCCTCCCACCAAAGAGCATCCTTCTGCTTGACTCACCAAAATGAGAATAAATATAGACGTGTGTACAGTTTTTTAATTCCTTTTGAATTGCTGGCTTTCCCTTTAAACTACTAAACCTCTCTGATAGCAGCTCTCAGCCTTTTGCATATCAAGAATATTCCTTGCTTACACACACCATGGATACCTCAGGGACTGTCCTCTCTTGTCACTATGGGAATACATGGGAGTTATGACGATTTTCTCCTCCACATCCCTTTTTCTCCAAACAAGGACTGATGTTCCACAATTTTTTCAGTCTGACTGTTCAGTGTATCACTTCTTTTCACATGACATGGCCCGAGTACTGGTAGAATTTAATATCACTGACTGTCGCTCGAATGTGGGTTTCTGAAAAACATTCATCATATGCAAATACTAAGTTACATTTATTACTTTYGCTTTTAGTCTTTTCCTTTTTGCAATCAATGTTAAAAAATGTATCCAGCTTTTTTGACTGCTCTGCGAACCCTTCTGAAATCTTCCCAGGATGACTGTGTTGTCACTCCCCCACTTGCCTCCCCCATTGACTGTGACTGTTGGGTCACAGTGACCTGGTGGCACCCAGCTTGCAGCAACCATAAGAGAGAGAATTTTCCCCACGATGCCTCTGCAAACACCACAGAGTATTTGTCAAAATGGTTCCAAACATGACATTTTGATCTCTCTCATGGGGGAAAGCCTTTCTCCCTGCTTTTTCACAGTTGATCCCACATGAGGAGTACTCCTTGAKTGGGATGAACTGCCAAGAGCAAGGACAAACACTTTCCTCTGAACTAASCTGTGGAATACAACTCTGATGTGGATAAGACACTGCAGTGTAAGGAGATCTAAGTTTAGAATCTCTAGAAGAAATAAATATGTTTTTCTTATAAAATTGTCTATTATTGTTCATTATTCGATTGTTGAATAAACTATCAGTGCCTTATAGAAATGCATTTTCCCCTTATCAGTGTAGGGGTTTTTTTTTGTAATTTCAGGAGGGCGATGAGGCGGTTATATATGGTTCTAGGTGAGATGTTTAACCTTATATTGTATTTTAATCACTCAGTAAACTGAGAAAGGGGTTGAGTAAATCATCCCTTACCACAAGGAGAGTGCAATGTCACTGCTGAGTAAGGTCTTCTGACTGGTTCTGAACATTTCCTTTGGATACATTGTGTGAATGAGCATGTGAATCGTTTTGTGCAAGTACAGTAGGTTAGCCTTGTACTGAAAAACTTCTTGTTCTGCTGAAATGTTTAGTCAGAGAAACTGGAAAAGGAAAGGACAGCTCAACAAGGACATGACGTCCTYCCCTCTTGTTTGACAAATGTCCTTTGACTGCAACTGCGGTTGCCTGAAATGCTTGGTCTCAGCCCAGCAGGTAGAAACACAAAATACAAAGTTTTTTCTCCTCACYGAGGGAGACCTAGCCTGGGCATTAATGGCTTTCCTTAGACTAATCTTTGCTCATTTTTGATCTGATGGCAGTGTTTCAACTAAAATTGGAATCACCCGGGGCTCCCAAGTGTCTCCATGTAGAAAAAGAGTTACCTTCAGAGCATGGCTCAGCTCACCTAACCTCACAGACACCTCCTGCGCCTAAAGATCAGGAGAATCTTTCCTGCCTGGAACCAACAGTAGACCTCACAGTCTCACTCATGCCTCATCTAAGACATTTGTTTGTACCATGCAACAGAGAACAATGCAAAGGTGCCAAGMTATCAGAGACACAGATCGGTAAATACAGCATCATGCAGACATCCCAGTTCAGGCCTGAAGGTGACACAGCTGAGCTCAGTGTATCCAGAATCTTTCTGGGCRATCAAAACCCATTCTGTATTATGGCTGGTGTCATATCCAGTGATATCTTTCAGTTTCCTAATAAATCTACCTGAATGTAAGTTCTTTTGTTCCCATTATTGGGATCAGGACACTGTCCCAAACYCTTCCACCTTAACTTTTAAGACTTTCCAGACTAAATTCATCCATGTCCAATGTATACCAATTYATTCTTCCATCAGTGTTCTCCCTCCACTCCGAACAGAGTCCTTCTCTGTTCCTTGGGTTCACTTATATTTAAAGAATAATCATATTCCCTCTCAGCTTTCATTATCCTAGGCTGTATAAAACACAAACACTGCTGGGCTTTTCACATCTGGTAACCTCTCCACACCACTGATGGTCCTGGATGAACTTCACGGCACCMGCTTGAAGTCATATTTCTTGTTTGTGGGAGCCAAGGATTTTGTACACTGTTCTGTAAGAGGCCTCACTTCAGTCTCATCAAAGWCTTCTCCTGAGAACACCTCAGCTGAGGCATCCCTAGGATGTTTGCTTTTTCAGGGCYGTATCATTCTGTGAGCAAAAAACACAACATGCCCTTTTTACTCCCTCATTTTCCRCTGACAAGCTCCAGCTTTATAGCCAATTCTTTTGTTGTTAATCCCCACATACACGACCTTACTCTTTGTGCCATTCTATTTCTCAGTTCTCCATCCAATTCACCTCACTAACACACCAATCCTCTTCTGAATTGCCTATACCTCCTAGCTTTGTGCTGTCTACAAAATTCATTAGTAAATCTCTATTTTTTAAGCCAGGGTCACCAACAGAAACATTAAACAAGATTAGTCCRAAGACAGAGCATTGTGAAACTCCAATAAAAACTGCCCTGCAAACTACAAGTTCTCTTCYCTACAGAACCCCAGGTCATTTCTCTTTAGTAGTTACTTACCACATTAGTATTTTGGAAATTATCCACATTTTCTCCAGTTAATAATATCCCATGTGGCACAATATCGATATTGCTTCACTGAAGTCTAAGTGGATTATGTCTAAAGCATTTTTCCCATCCATAAGAATTSGTTATCCTTTTTAAGGAAAGATATCAGACACAAACAGCCTTTGATAAATCTGTATTTCCTCGCATCTTGATTTATTTACACCTCCTTGTGGTTGTTTCRTTTTTCTTTAATTATTCATTCATTTTTGTCTTCTTGAAGATTTATTCTAAAGCTCGCACATTTGTGGGGTTGGGTGGTTGCTTTTCTGCACTCAAATATGGACGCTATATTTRTTATTTGACATACAGATGGAACCACCCCCAACGTCATACATTTATTAAAGAGCTTTGAGATGGAGCACTGATTTCCTGAGCCAGCTCTTTCCAATATCAAGGATGCTGATTACCCAGCTCCATATCTCCTCCCTTCTCCCTAGCTAAATGAAACTAGTTTAGAGAGTTTTGTTTCCACTTCGGTAATAGAAATTTCCATGTCCACATTCCTCTTCCCATTAATCATCTTGTCTTTCCTTAGCAGGTTCTACATCAGAGTCCTTACAGAAAACCGAGCTGAAGTAGACCTTTAACTGCAGGGTCATATTTCCATTGTCTTTAACGTCTGCCCCGTATTTCTTATTCCACATTTTCTTTCTGTTTTTGTGTTTAAATACTGAAGAAATCCTTGCTCCCTGTTTTAATTTTCTTTGCCAGGATTAATTTGAATTTACTTTTAGCAATGCCCGTGCTATCCCTGCATTTTTTGAGCTCTAAAATGCAGTTTCCTCTACTGGTCTTTTTGCTCTTTGTAAGGTCTCTGCTTACTYCCACTTTTCTACTAAGGTGATTTCAGTTGGAGCAGTCCTGCTTCTGAGGAGCCTAATGAACTTCATCCTTGCAAAACACAGGTTGGTCACCTATGGTTGGGTTTTTTTACCTGCCAGGAGACAGAGATTTACTGGCCCTTGTAATTTTTGGCCTAATATGGGACACAACTCCTCCATCCTCTCCTGTTATACTACCTCCTATAATTCACTRAAGTCTAATATAAATGTTTAAAATAAATGAATTATTTCAGTAGCAGATATCAGCTTGAAGACAAACAGAAAGGAACCACTGTTCATACTTATGAACACATAATTTTTTATTGCTTCTGAAACAAATTACCACTGCACCATGTAAGATTTCTAATTATTGAAGTTTCCACAATCACATGGGGCTACGGTACCATTCAGAGCAAATGGCCAATGTTAGGGTACAGTTTCATGCCTGGCCTAACTTGGTCCGGCTTCAGGCTGCTGCTAGAGGTGGTCCCAGTTCTTTCTGCTACCCCCACCGACGTAACTGCTCAGACAAAGGCAGGGGCAGGCCCAGGAAATTGCAGCCAGGGTCAGCGGAGAAGCCGAAGGAAGCAGGACCAGCTGTTCTGGTGGCAGCCCRTACTGAGATCAGATTATGATGCCCATCAGCACGTTAAATCAGGGGCATTGAAAGTAGTTTAAATAAATGGATCGGTTGGCCCATGTTTGCTTCTGCTGTTTTTGAAATTGTATCACCTTGAGTTCAAGAGATCTGGCTCATTCAAGCAGCGGAACATTAATATCTTAAGCTAGTGGACTATGAAAAACATTTTGCAAAGTTAATTATTCTCCTTTTCTGTATACATCAACCTGATGAATGCACATATCCTCACTACCATTTCTCTTCCCGTACCTAGCCCAAGTACTGTATTATCTCAATGGCATGCAGGTGTGTAGATTTGTACCTAATTTTATCAAATCCATCTGAGAAAAATAARATGGATACACTAACTCGTTAAAACGAGGGAGCCAGCCTCACTCTGATTTCACATTCTTTAATCAGGCTGATCAATAGACTTCAGCTCCAMTCTCTAAACAGATAAATAAGTAAAACAATTGAAAAAAAAATATTCTTATGATATGCAAGTAAATGAAAACACTAATTTCGATTTTATATAAAGCCTTCAGCATAAATTATTTAAAAGCACTTTGTGAACTGACGTAGGAAATTGATCCAAAGCTTATTRACTCGGCAGAAGTCCTTCCACTCACTTCACATTAACTTTGGACCGGGATTGAAATGCAGCTGACCCACTGCTGAAGTACAGCCACTTCTGATCAATGGGGGGGGGGCTATTCRAGAGCAYATCGACACCAATCRTCATGTAAAACTTTGGGACATGTTATCTTAATGAGCTACATCATTGATTTGAATTCTTGCTGAAATTTAAGCAGGCAGAATATAACCCTTCAGCTTGTTACTTGGCCTAAGCCTAAGCCTAAAATGTCCTTTCTTAACCATCCTCCTCTCTCTTGACTGCAAGCRATAAGGAGTTTTAACTAACTCAGGATGGAGGGATTCTCCATGATGTAGTATCCTCCGGGCCACGAACTGGAGSATCCATTCAGTTCTGAAGCAGAGGAAAGTTTACCTTGTGGATGCCTTTTTTGCAGCATCCAGACTCTTCCTTGGAGGTCTGCCATCAATGATAGCTTTGAAATGGCTGAATAACTTTGAAATGGCTGAATAACTAGTACATCGAGGCTGCACCTCGAATCCTGTGTTCAGTTTTGGGCCCCTCACTACAAGAAGGACATTGAGGTGCTGGAGTGTGTCCAGAGAAGGGCGACGAGGCTGGTGAAGGGTCTGGAGAACAGGTCTTATGAGGAGCGGCTGAGGGAGCTGGGGKTGTTTAGCCTGGAGAAGAGGAGGCTGAGGGGAGACCTTATCGCTCTCTACAACTACCTGAAAGGAGGCTGTAGCGAGGTGGGTGTTGGTCTCTTCTCCCAAGTAACAAGTGATAGGACGAGAGGAAATGGCCTCAAGTTGTGCCAGGGGAGGTTTAGATTGGATATTAGGAAAAATTTCTTCACCGAAAGGGTTGTCAAGCTTTGGAACAGGCTGCCCAGGGAAGTGGTGGAGTCACCATCACTGGAGGCGTTCAAAAAATGTGTGGATGTGGTACTTTAGAACATGGTTTAGTGGGCATGGGTGCTGGGTTGATGGTTAGACTCGATGATCTTAAAGGTCTTTTCCAACCTTAATGATTCTATGATTCTATGATTCTTGACTGCAAGCGATAAGGAGTTTTAACTAACTCAGGATGGAGGGATTCTCCATGATGTGGTATCCTCCTGGCCACGAACTGGAGCATCCATTCAGTTCTGAAGCAGAGGAAAGTTTACCTTGTGGATGCCTTTTTTGCAGCATCCAGACKCTTCCTTGSAGGTCTGCCATCAATGATAGCTTTGAAATGGCTGAATAACCAGTACATTTTAAGGAAGTAAATTTAGTAAAGGTGGGTATGAGGTACAAAAAATGCCCAGACACCACAGCACAAATCCAGGTCTCATGTCCTAGGGTTGCAAGGGCCAAGTCTCAGTGTTATTGTGTGTCCTCTCCAGTTAGATGCACTGCATAGACCTGTACTCATCTCTCCCACTCACATAATAAAAAGTACAAAGCTGTAATAATGATAAGCCAGGTCTATTCGCATTTAGCATTTATTTCATTTATTAAAAAGGATGTTCAGTCTGAAAATAATCAGTGATAAAACCTCTCCTGTAAAACATACAGCTGTAGCTCACTCCAACAGTTAGTTAAAACACATTTTTAAGAGGAAAGGCAAAGTAATTTTACAATCCCTAAGCAACCTATTCAAGAGCAAGGATGAGGTACAGCAATATTACAAAGGGCATCCACTGAGGGAGGTAACCTCTGTTATYTGGTGGGACACACCCTCTAGGAAAAAAGGTCTTCCAAATGAGGATTAGGGAAATTCAAGCAAATTCCACCCATTGACTCCCTATTCTTTATCACGTCAAACATGAGTGTTTTGTTTTAACTTTAAAGGYCCTCTGCAGAACATCCTTACACCCTTTCTACCCTCTCTTCCRAGAGGTTGCCTAGGATCCCCTCTTTGATGAGCTACAATGTCATGTTTCTTTTTGGCTGTTCCTTCACTGGCTTTATGAAGTTTGAAGGYCTTTTTTCTGCACAAAGGCACAGCTTTGCCTAGCAGGATAGAAAGCAGCTTTAACCCAGCTGCGTGATTAGCACATTTTTCTAGGACATGGGAATGGTAGATTGGAAACCTCCCAACCTGAGAGACTTGAGCCCAAGCCACCCACTTCCTAAGCAAGCAAGCTAATCCCTATTATATTACAAAAAGGACAGATTTTGCATTAGTAGACAGTCAGGACAGTGTCACTGATGATTATTACATGCACCCAGAACATGCTTTTGAGATGACCTTCAGTGGGGTGTTTGAGAAAAGAGTGCCAATGTCATGAATCTCACAAAGTGCTGGGAAGGAACCGCTCAGCTCCGCTGAGACAGCAGCACCTCTGGATATGCACAGGAGAAAATTCTAGATATCTAAYGTTTAACAGCAAAAGCATTGGCATTTATGGACACAAGTGCCTAAAAAAACCTAAGGAACCTTCTTGCAGGTAGTTTTGTAGAGTAACCATCTCAAACTTCCTTGAGAAACAGGACCTAATTGCTAAAATTTCTTAAAGTGGATCTCATCTYCAGTGCTAGAAGCAACAAGAGATCCAATCAGTATTGGCAACCTGTACTACGAGCACCTTGTTAGCTACAGTGCTTCGTGTGGGTCTGTGTGATATCTTGTTGTCTTATTTCTTGCTCCCACTATTGCTATATGCAGTCATGACACTGAGAAATTTTAGGAGAGATTTAGTAACATAAATAAGGGCAAAGGAAAGCATATTTCCATGGTCACAGACTATCTGCCAGCCATTCAGATGGGAGGGGAGGAGTTGATTCAAGCTGCTAAATTTAATTAAAGCATATGCTCTTGGGCTTTGCAGTTGAATATCCTTAAATCTCCCTCACTTTGTCTCCTTTCCAGGTCATCACAAAGTTTAAATCACATTGAAACGTTCTTGTTTCATCATCATGCAATATTTTTTTCTAAAATTTGGGGTTTGCCTCCTCTCCACTTYCTCCAGAGAAATCATATAGAAAACCTCATCAGTAAGGTATTAAGACCATTTTCAAGAGGATAGCAAAACAAAGATGCTTGGAGGATCAATCAGAAAAGAAGTTATCACCTATTAAAGGTATTAAAAAATATAAGACAATACAATTCATTGTTWTAGGTATGCAAAGGTAGTTGGAAGATTAGAAGAAGCAACTGATGAGGAGTCTGTGGTCATGGCCCAAATGGGTAGCAATGACACAGGTAAGGACGGTCCTCTGTGGAGGCAAAATTTAGGCTCCTGGAAAAAAAACTGAAGAGAAGGACCTCTACGGTTATGTTCTCTGAGATGTTCCCTTATCTCTTGCAGGTCCAAGGAGAGTGGTGGAGAGGCAGAGTTTGAATGTAAGATGGATTCAGGCTCATCTGACACATGTAAAGCATTGAAAGCCAGTACAGGAGAGACGGAGTTCATCTGAGGCATTGTCACTTAAGATTAAGGAGGCTTTGAGTGAGCTGTTAAAGCAAGGAGTGAGGGAAGCCAACCGGTGCATACGAGCATATGGTTTGGCATGACATTTCTAAAGATGAAGACACAAACATAGGTACCCCTCAACGAAGAATAGGTCACAGAAAGTAAATAATCAAACAGAAAATGGAAAACAAATAGATTGACATTTGAAAAGGTTGTCAAGACAGGAACTAAAGTGACAGTGCATGTGTTACTACGCAAATGCTGGAAACCTCAGAAACAAAGACGGTGGAACTGGCCTTTTTGAGCCTGAATGAAGAGAAGRATATACATGTATCAAAAACTTGGTGGAAGGAAAACAATCAAAGGGACTTTATATCAGATGAGCCATATGCTGGAAAGAGAGACCAAAACATGTCATCAAGAATCTCTATGAATTGAAACTCCAGGCCAAGAAGTAACAACACACCCTTGGGTCAATAGACCTTACTGCTCACCAGTACAGCAGCACTATTTGATGGTAACAGGAAAAAAAAAAAAAAAAAGAGGTAGGAAAGGCATATTCGGTGACTTCTCCATGGAGACTGAGCAAAGGTCACATCTGAGTGTGAAGCAGCAGCTGGTTACTGATCCCAGAAGAAGATACGTAACCCCCRGGGTTGATATAAAAATCTCGTTCAAAATCTCATCATGAAGTCAACATCCTGCAGCAGATTCCACGACGTACCTTGCGTCAACATCCCTATGGGAGCAACAGAAGCTGAGCAGTCCACCAAAGCTTTGCTCAAATTCAGCAGCGGGACAGTGTAAAAATAAGCTCTTAAAAAAAGTTAAAAGGGGAAGCTAGAAGAATTAAATCCTTACAGGTGTTGACAGTACTGAAGGGTGTTGAGCAGGAAACATGCCATGGGTGTACCGCTGCTTTTCTCTTCGAAAAGCCTGGAGAAAAAAGTAAGCCAGCATGGTTGAACAGAAGGGTAAAGGCTGCTGTTAGAAATAAGAAGGCATCCTTCAAAAAGCTAAAGCTGTATCCAAAAAGAGCAAACAGAATTGGGAACTCTAGCAGATTAAAAGTAAAAATACAATGAGGCAGGCCAAAGGAGACTGAGGAGCAACCAATGAAAGAAAACAACACTAATACTAAATTTTTATTTCAACATATCAGGAGTGAATGCCTGTTAAGACCAATTGATAGCAACTGTATACAAGAATCACTCGCAGAGAAAAAGGTCACTGCAGAGTACCCAAGTGAATTCTTTGCACTGGTGTTTACTACAGAAGAAACAGGGGTGATAAGCATCCCAGACCCTCTTTGAGGGGAGGATTCTGCAAAGAGCCTGCCTGAAATTGAACTAAAGGTACAGATTAAAAAGACAGAATAAACACAGACAAAATAGCAGGGCTASATATATTTACCCAAGAGTTTTACAGAAAATAAAAAAAATAAATATCTGAATTATTAACACCAATATGCAAGGTTTCCCTTAAAACTTCCCTGGTATGTGAAGACTGGAGAGGATCCAGAAGGATCCAGGGAACTACAAGCTTATAAACCTGAGATCTGAACCAGACAAATTAGCTGAAACTTTGATGAAGGAAGGTAAAAAGATTCAACTTATGGTAAATTGCACCTYACAGATCTCTTGATTTTTTTAATGGGTTAACAGGCTTGTGGGTATCAATAACMCAGTAAATAAAATGTTCTTGGATTTCCAAAAAAGTTTTAACAAAAGGTGTTTAAAGGAAATAAGCAGCCATGGRATAAGATTATCCTCTTATCTGGTCTTGATCAATACAAATAATTTTCAAAGATAGGAAGCAGAGGGTAGGAGTAACAATTCAGTTTCTTCTAGCACAAGGACTAATGTCTTCAAATGAAGCTAATGGGATTCAAAATAAAACAAAGAAGCTTGTCTCTCATGCAGCAAGTAGCAGACATGAAAAATATGAATGAACGCTTTTATGGACTTAAATCTGGGTGGATAGCTGGAGGAAGGAATCAGCAAGGACCACAACATGATCAGGAAATCCATGAGCTGAGAATAGTTAAGAGACTGGTAGAATGGTTATAAACATCTCCCCTGTGCTTACTTTTTCTCTGGCATCCACTTATGGGTGCTGGTAGAAGGAGATGGGCTAAGTGCACCTGGGTCTGAAACAACATTGATTTTTTAAAAAATTCTTMTGTTAAAACAGAATGGTTTTGAATTTCTTATAGGCTTAATCAATACAGCCCTTCCCCTGGACATTGTCCAAATCACAGAATATATAGGGCTGGGAGAGGTTTTCAGGAGATCATTTTGTTCATCCCCCAAATCACCTGAATCATCACGTAAAACACTTCCACAGATGATTTGTGATTCAATCTGGTTTTGAAAACTTCCAGCAGCAGAAAGTCCAGACATTCCCAGGTGGTTTGTACAAGTGCTTTACTATCCTTAATACTGGATAGTACTTTTTCATATCTAAATTAAATCTTCTCCCAGCAATCCAAGCCAATCTAAGCCAATGGCTTCTTGACCTATCCTCGGTGGGCATGGAGAACAGTTTTTTCTGTTTCTTTTTGCAGCAAGCCTTCATATATCTGAGCAGTTACTCCCATTTCCCCRGATCTTCTATTTTCTAGATTCAACAAGCTCATCTCTTTCAATCCTTGTTAGTAACTACATCATTGCCTAGATTTTGTATATTTCTTGCTGKTTTTTGTGGACTTTCTCTTGCTGTCTTACAGTGTGGACAGAAACCTTGACAGAAGTTCAGCTGAGTGTTTATAAAACTGGAAAAAGTACATTTGCTTTTGTCAGTGAATCCCCCAAACCTAGTGTTCACCTTTGGTTATTTTTCAAATCTTTCTTTCTGAAATGGTAGATTTTATTATATTTCTCAGCACAGTATTATTATTTAAAAATGATTGTGCAGTGATACTTGCAGACTGAACAGAGTGGGAATCTGTTGTGAGAGATGTCACACAAATGTGTAGAAAACAATAACCTTTTTCCTTCCAAAAAGAGTAATTCGGGATAAAACCTATTAACTGGATGAGACCAGAAGCAGAAAGGACAACTCTTGACTAAACAGTGGTAGTAACTGCAGCTCTAATAAATAGAGACTTGATTCTGGTAGYGAGAATTTAGCCTTAAAATTATGCAATGAAACAAACATTTATGTTTGTAGAATTACACCAGAAATACACRTTTTAAACCCAGACCATTTTCTTATTTTCCAGGTACCTATGCACCTACTYGTATTTCAGAGTTCCTTGTTTTGCATGACGTGCTTACTTGTTTCACAAGYCCGTCATAAAAAGGAGGTTTTCAGTTAGGCTTTGGATACTTTGATGCCTTCAGATGTCATAGGGAAGACCTAGGTACTAAGACTTCGAGAGCTGAAATCTCCCTCACTTCACTCTCTGCGATGCTCTCCTTGCACCCTTTGTGCTTGTAACTCCTGTACCACGGCTCCTCTGCATCCGCCAATTTTTCCTCCCGATTACACAGGTGCAGCAGCAACTGCGTTACTGAACCAAGCAAATTATCGGTGGTGTTTTGTGATTGAGTTAAGTGGGACGAGGGATTTCTTCCAATGTCCATTAGCTACCTCCAAAATTTCCTCCCTGCCGGCTTGGTTTAGCCTTGTTCCCTCTCCGTTGTGTTACGTCTGTTGCACTCAGCATGTGCTCCTTTAGCTCTGTCAACATTCGTTTCAATTGCCACTTGTCAACCCTGCTCAGAGCGSTGAGGAGCTCAATTTAATATCTCTAGCTTTCATAAACAAAGCTGATCACTAGGATTACTAAAAGTATCAGACACKCTTTGTTGATGAGGTAATTGACTTATCACTGCCTCGGATATAAAAGTTTTTTATATTGGCTTGGGGCTTTTATTTACCTAATTCAAACACAATAATATGTTTCTAGAAAAGGAAGGGTCAAATCTAGTGATGCTAAGATAAATCCAGGTGTAATGCCACTAAAATCCGCAGCTATTGCAGATATACCCGCGTGTAACTGATGCAGGAATGCAGTGCAAAGTATTGAAAATCGGCTATTTACGGCTCGTGATTCCTCCTTGTGACGTCCCGGACCTCCTAGACAGTCACCAGCTTGGGACACGATGAAAACATCTGTTTTATGTCAGAATCTGCTACRTCCCAGAATTCAAGTCTCTCTTGGACTTTAAATAGACTGAAATAAGGTTGTCCAGGGATTAGCTGGCATTCTCCAGCCTCCTTTTATTGTTGCTATAATACCTTTTTTATTAAATTGCTCACAGGTAACAACATACAGCTATGCTGTGATAAGCTCTCCGAGCCGTACTGTTTTCAGGGAATCTYAGGTCACCGTCGTGGATCTCTGGAAATGGGAAATAAGAATCAGCCTTGTTTTTGTGAAGCATTCAGACTTCTATTCTTCAACTTCTATTTGTTCCTGTGCTCCTTGCAGTTGACTGGTTTGGTATCTAAGGCATTTCACTGGAAAACGGCATTTTTATCAAAGAAAAAAGCACTCTTCCAACTGTGCAATTGTCCAGTTAATTCAGGATTGAAAAGTTAAATACTGCTAAAAAAACAGCTGTATTKTGTCTAGCAGTCTTCAGAAAAGCTATAACCCCAGCCCAAGTAGTGAAAATAGCAGGAAAAATAGCAAAAGGAGGTAGTACTCTGGGGCGGGGGGAGAAATAATTTCTCATTGAGATCTGAAAAGAAATTGGGGAGCAAATGGAGAAAGAAACTTCTGAAAAGAAGGGTTTTTTTYGCAAAAGTGGAGACTCCTTAAGCACAGAAGAAGACGAAAAACTACTCTAAATAAATAGTTCCTAGACTATTTTAAAATCTGGAGAAATTTATTTGTACATACTCCATACAAGTGTTCAGGCTTTCTTCTTCATGCTATTGCAGTAGTAAGTTGCTCTTTATTCTTCCCTTACTGCTGTATTAGAAAAGCTTTGCTGCCACGTTTACATGGCTGTTGGGAGAGACACAGCAACTGTGTGTTAATGGGATAAATTAAGCAGTCATTGACGCTTTCTTGTGATATGCTATTTAATTACCTCTCTTTTCTTGAACCTATCAACACTTGCAGTCAATCCAAATCAGGAGAGAAATTAATAGTAGTTTCGATTTTATAAGAAGCAATGTTAAGATCACAAAACAAATTATAACCAGAGAAATCCACATGACGATCCTTTACTCTTCATGCAAGTTATTCTTTTACTCTTCATGCAAGTTATTCTTTGTGTTCTGCTTTGTGGAAAAGTCCTGCAGTATTTAATAGAAATGAAACCCCACTGGGTTATATGTAAGTCTGTAATAGGATGTAACACAAATTTACGTTTGTTCTTTTTTTTTTTCCTAAACTGAAATTCAATAGGAGATTGATCTTTTAATATTGTCTAAGATATTTGACTATCATAGCTGATAATTTTGTATAAAATCCTTGATAATGTTTTCATAAGAGCATCACTTGCTTTATCATATGTCAAACAAAGAAACTCATTAGATGACACAAAGAAACGGCAGTGGCAATAGAGGTTGATGAAAAGCCAGRAGGTACCGTTATAGCGAAACCAAATCAACGCAGCTCAGGAAAAAGTAACCAAGAGGACAACAGGATAACTTTTCTATAAATACTTTAACAGCATAGCTATTAAAAGGTTATGATTTAAGATGATTCACAAAACAAACCAGTGAGCCAAAAGGAAACTCCTTCCAAACACTGGAAGAAATCTCCTAAAGATGCAGTCAACCCAACAGGATAATCATCTCAGCAGGAAAGACGTGAACACATCATTGCTGAGTTTATCTAAATTCAGGTAGAGATCCTCTGATGCATYCCATTTCATCTTTGTAGAGGAATCAGGGCAGTTTTCCAAAGCAGAAACACGCTGACAACTTCACCCCTGAGTCACCTTCACTAAACTCCTCCAGGAATGCAGGTCTGACCTCCATGAGTTTCGCTCACCYTGCTTCCACCTGGGGAAATGCCACGCAGCAGATGGCAAACGGGCAACCTCCTCCCAGTAAAAGATGACAAACATGAAGATTAAACTGTTTAAATAAAGTTTTGGCCCTTAGGGCTTTTGGTCCCCATACAGCTGACTGTATATTTTTCAGATTTGTAGATGCTATTGCTATGGGATGGAACAAAGTTGTTAGTTGTTTCTCTTCTCAATTCAGGGAAAGCGTCATCTTAGATGATGCAAGACGCCTTGCCTGCTTACGTGAAAAGGCCTGATTTCCACACCATGCCAAGAACCTACCCTTGCCTCTTTTTGAAGGCTATAACAGATCAATAAGCAGCTGGTAATAACAAGGACCAGTCCTGATGCACACAATATGAAAGTCTGCAAAAGCCCACATCCCTCGGAAGAAAAATGTCCCAAGAGAATGCACGGTATTATTATTGTATGAATAACACACTTATTGATTAAGCAGTATTTCAACTACGAAATGCAAAACCAGCAAGATGCAGACTGCAAACCAAAGCAATCAGATGAGTTTTCTCTCACTGTAATTTTTATGATTGCTGTCCCTTCGAATACTTTGTCTGTGTCTTACATTGGCACGTTTATATATTTCTTTTCTTATTTACTTTCATGAGGCTCACACTGACAGTAAATATGATTTGTACTGAAAATTACTGGACTTCCCTGAATTTGGCATAGTGGTTTTGAACTGTAATCTATGCTTCTTGCAGGATTAACCTACTCTTCCTTCCCCCCCTTAACTGCCCCAAAAAAAACACCCAGCAAGACACAGTGTGTCGCACATGTAACTGCAGTCAGAGGATTTTGCAGACGGCAAGCAGGACAGCTGTATTTCGTTATCAATGCATTTTTATGGCCCTTTTCCTAAGGGATTTTCTTCAGAGTCCACAGAAATAAATGATTTACCAATGCAGCAAAAGATCGAGGAAACCGCTCTGATAGCGGTTTGGTGCTGTAAAACCCTGAAGTTTATGGAGGCTCAGGTGGCCCCTCAGCCCTTTTAAAACTTTTTTTGGCAGGGCGACTGGTGCAGAACTACATTTCTGAAAAGGCAGCTGGCTTGTCAACCCCTTGTTAAAATGAATTGCTGTATAAAGGCCCCATCAAAAAAATCCTTGCTTTATAACTCCTTTGGCAAAGCCAACCACCAAGTAAAGCTGCTGTCATTTCGCAAATAAAAAGCAAACCCCTCCCACGTACCGTGTGAGTTGGACCAAACGCCCTGTATGCCGGACTGCTCTATCAAAGCACTTTTTTTGGTGAGCCTCCAGTCTCGGTCTGCAATTCGTGCTGTTTTGAAGAGCATTAGTAGCTTTAGTAGCAGCGAGTTGCTGATTTTTAATTTATTTCTGCCCGAGTGCTAGGCAACGTGTGACTGTAAGGGAGGGCACAAACCTGTCCTCAAACCTGCCCTCACGGGTAAGGAACAGTATCTGTTAATGATTAAAGAATGGGCCCATCCAGTGCTGGAGCCTGAAGAGCTCTTCGGCTGATGAAATCAAAGGCGAACCACATTGCTCACAGTCCCACCCTGGGGTCCCTCACCCGGTAGGTCCCTGCGGATGGACCCCCGAGGGGAGGTAGCTGAGATGTCCAGTCCACCGTTCTAAAGAATAGTATATATAGGAGGGGAGTACCAGGTGCAAGGAGGCAGGCAGGGAAGCACACTGCTACCTTACAGGCCGGAGGAGCCTGGACAGGGGGATCCCCAGGAAGGGGAAGAGGAGCGGGGAGCCCGTGAAGGGACGGGGAGGCCGAGGAGGGCGGCGGGCGGCCCCCGGAAGCTCGCCCCGGGGAGCGCGGCTGCAGGGGGAAGGTGGGACCCGGCGAGCCTCAAGGCGTCTGGCGGGTGCCCACGTAGGAAGGGGAAGGGAGAAGGAGAGCGGGGGGCGGACCGTGGGGCAGCGCAGGGAGAGGGCGAACGGCCCCTGCGGCCCCGCGCCTCCCTGAGGGGAATGAGGGAGGGGCTGGCGCTGAGGGACGGTGGGCGGGGCCGCGGGGGTGCTCGTCACACAACGGGCCGTTCCCCCGCGGGGGGATTGGCCGCCGGGGAAAGGGGGTGTGGCGTGGCTTCGCGGTGCCTGCTGGGAGTTGCAGTCCGAGGCGGTGCCCGCGGGCAGCGGCACCTGCGGGCTCGGGACTCAGAGGGCGGGG
>JASVER010000139.1:1689526-1758264 GCA_030449065.1 Oceanodroma leucorhoa
GGGACAGGGCTGGCCTTCCCAGGGGTGTGAGCACGGAGGCACACGCGTGCCGATGGTGCCGTGCTCTCTCAACGACCACGCTTGTGTCACGAGTGGCCGGTGACCAGATGAAGACGGGAGGTCCCCGCTCCGCCACCAACAGTCATCGTGACACTGTCCCGTGGTTGCTTAACGCAATGGAACGTTGATGTGTTGACCCCCGGTGCAATGGCAACGTTGGGAACTGCTCAGTGACCAGTGTTGTAGTTAAATAACAGGTTTTGTTTCAGTTTTAACCTCACAAAGGCTATAATGGTGTTTGTTTATTTATTTATTTCCTTCCAGGCTAATTCAGGAAGTTTCACCCATAAATTAGTCAGTGAAATGGACTAGCAGGTGCTTTTGAGAAAATACAGGAGAGGAAATGAAACTACTTTTAATTGTATAAAGCGCCTGCAATAGCTCTTGGTTGACTTTACGGAACCTTTTTTTTGTTGCTTTTGTACTTCAAAATGTTTGTGGTTCGAAGCTTTTAATAAAAGCTCGCCCTCGCTGCGTGGTACAATTAACCTGTGGCATCTGGCGCTAGAGTAGACTTTGCTGGGGAAATCTTGTGTTACCACCGAACTGCTTGGTGTCTTTGCGTATGAAAAACCAGAGAAAGCACGCTTTCATTCTTCCACCACCGCACCAAATACGCGCTGCAAAATCTCTGGCTGTTTGCGTTGGAAATATCCCGTGACATTTGCAGCTCGAGCTGCATCCTCGTGTCTGGGAGCGCTGCATAAACAAGCGGTTGTCTGTTTGCAAACCCGGGGGTAACACGTGCGTGGGGTGGTGGCCTGAAGTTTTGCTCTTCGTGCTTCATCCTTCAGTCCTAAATTTTTACTAGCTGTGCGGTGCGTTAGTCTAGACTAACCTAGGAGTTGTTTTTTTTTTTTTTTCCCCCCTTTTTTTCTTCATCCAGTAGCAATAAGGTTCATATTTTATCCAGCATTTACCCCTTTTTCCAGACTGGTATTTCCCTTTGCAACAGGTTTGTGAATACGCAGTGCCCCATCCTGCCTTGTTGGTCTCTGTGTTGCCTTGGTCTAGGAGTCAATGCAGATGGTTGAGGTCTTTAAATCGCCGATGACTCAGGCCAGCCGCTGTCTGGCCCCTCGGTGTCTTCAAGCTCCATCACCTTCTCCAGCTGCGACCTCCTTTTCCATCTCACCTCACCTGCAGGTCGGTCTCTGGGTTTTTTTCTGGGGTGCTAATGATGTGCTGATTCCCTCTCTCCAGCCATCAGCCGAGCAACAAATAACCCCTGTTGCTCTCTCCAAAGCCTCCCACCTTGCTGGTTTGATTGTGTATATTAATGCAATTAAAAATTAGCACAACCACCGCTGATGTGGTTTTGATGGACGTTGGAGACGCTGAGCTGTGCAGCTACGCGTCCTGCCGCAATCCTGGCTCCTGGTTCAGATCTCCATCCCCGTTTTCTCCTGCCATTGTGCCTAAAACAAGGCTGAGCTTTCAGATGCGATGTCTGCCTTCTAGGGGAGTATTGGCAATTGCTTGGTTCGGGGGAATTTTGCAGTATAACGCTGTGCTGCTGCGTTTTTCCTGGCATCCAGGGTTGCCTCTTGTGCAACGACTGCAAGTTCTKTAGCTGAGGTTGGCTACGGAGACTGGTAGAACAGAGATTTTAATATTAAAGTCTTTTACTCCCATCCTCTCTTGTGCAAGAAACCTTATTGCTTTTCTCACAACTTGCTTGGGTTTTGTTTTTTTTTAATTTAATAATTTATTTTAAACCTCTTGTCATTTGCTCCTCACCACTCTCCRATGTGACCAGGTCTCCCAGCCAGTAAGACGCCTGCTGAGAGGGTGGAGGAGAAATAATACTTCTGTGTCTTGATAAATTTCCACATCGATATTACAGCACTTAGAATCTAATTTTTAAAAAAAAAAAAAGTAGGCAAGCTGAAAATGAATGAGTCTGTACTTCCCCTTGCTTATAAATATATATCAAATGGTATTTTGAACTGCTGGTTCTTCTGGCAATTCAGGGATATTTAAATAACAAGTGTGAAAGGGTAAATAATATCAAGATAAAAATAATACTTTCGATTCCCTGCCTGTACCATAAACACATTCTGCTAGATGAAAATGGAAAGAACTTTTAAAAAATCCAATTTACTTTTCCCATCTTTGTTACCTTCCTTCCCATACTTCAGTTAGTTTGGGCAGTGGGGTGGGTAGGTGGCTCTCGCTTGGCTTTTTATGGACCTTCTGAGGRTTGCTGGTGCTGCGGGGGACCGTGTAAATCCGTGACACCTGAGGGCTTTGTATGGGCAGGAGGAGCCTCTGCCTGTGTTTGATGTAGGGTTGGAGTCATCATCGTTGGAACAGGCTGCCCAGGGAAATGGTGGAGTCACCATCACTGGAGRYRTTCARAAAACGTGTRGATGTGGYRCTTCRGGACATGGTTTARTGGGCATGGGTGCTGGGTTGACGGTTGGACTCGATGATCTTAAAGGTCTTTTCCAACCTTAATGATTCTATGATCATCAGGGCAAAGGCTACTTGCACTGGAAAGGACTTACACATCCAGGTCTGATCCCCATCCGACCTGATGGATGGAGGACTGGGTCTTTCCACTGGGACGTGGTTGGTGGTGTCTCCCTGACCATAAAAGTGGATGCGTTTGCCTACGGCGTGATCCATGTGGTCTAAATTTCATCCAGATACTTAAGCATGAGCTTAACTCGCAAAATGAAGCATCAGMGTGTGCCTACACGCGAGCGCTTGCTGGAGAAATATTACAAAACTTGTCCTCCAGCAGCATCGCCAACCCTTCAAATTGCGTTTTGCTTTTTCAGCCTACTTTTTGACACGTACAAGTAAAATCTGGCCACAAACTTGTGTTGGCACTGCCAGCAGTGGCCTTAAGCATTACAGGGGGAGAGGAAGCTCGTGCCCATCGCTTGATGTTGAGTGCCCAAAAAGCTACGTATAAAATTCATGCTATCACCCTGCTGTGAAGGAGCATGTGTCCTTTTGCTGTCAGGAAGGTTATTTGTGGTTTTTAATAATACACTGTTGTTTCCAAAGGAATGTGGTCAAGATAAGAATCATACTCTTTTTTTTTTTTTTTCCTGCTTGCCTTGCAAATGATGGTATGTAAGATTAAAATAATGCAAAAGAGTTAAATTAATCTGATTTAACACTTGCAGGGAGGTTTCTATTTAAAACTCCTTCTTCGTTGTGTCACTAGTTAGGAAATTCAGTAGGCAGGTGCCACCTCTTTGTTGTAGTGCATGGGCAAGTCTTTGCTTTTCAGTGTTGCTGATGATGGAAAAAATAGCATTTAACTAAAAAAAGGGGGGCAGGATGGAATTCCCCCCCSCCCCCCATCCATTTTGCTTGCAGCACTATTAGAAAGTGAAGATTGCATTGRTGATCAGATGTTTTTTCAAATATATTCTGAAGATGGGTACAAAAAAAGAAGAAATGGTGTATCAGAAGGTATTTTTTTAACACTTCTTTGCTGGGATGCAGAGCTGTAGGGAAGAGCTSTCCCAAGAGCAGTTTAGGTGCGTTGGCTACTCATCTGCTGGGATGCTGCAAGCAAAATCTGCAAAACATTTTTCAGATTCTCCTTGAATGAAGTCAAACTCAGCTGCAATACCTATACTTATTTTTTTTTTTAGTAAATTCACTTTTTTTTTTTTTAAGTAAATGCTCGTGTTGGGTTGGGCTGCGATTTCTTTACTATCTCTGTAATYTCTTCCCCAAATAAAAGCAGAAAATAACTSCAAAATGGTTTAGGCTCTTCATCAYGTAGCATTTGTTTTGTTCTTGTTCCGCTATCACCTCTGCTGCAAARCCACACGTTGCAAAAATGTCATTTTTTTGAGGTTATTGGGGACTTTATTTGTCCTCCTTCCCCTGTTACATACATTTATTATGATTATAGTCTTGAATAACTTGGCCATGTTTGTTTGTTTGTTTGTTTTTTTCCCCTGTAGGACTCCTCCATCATCTGGTGCATGGAGCAAAGGAGTGCAGGAGGCAGCCGTGCTGTAGGATTTTATTCAAACCCTGTGGTGCTGTAGGTGGCCGTAGTCCTTATTTCTGTAAAATAAAACATTTTCTTCTTCCATGAGGGACTTTGATCACACTCATTGCTGAAGCTTGTTGCTTTTTTTTTAGTTTACAATGAATCTCCTTGTGATGCTTCTGCGTGGAGGAGGGAGGTGCCTCCTTCATTTTTCTGCATGTGAAAACCAGGCAGATTTGGAGGTGTTGTGACCCAAATTTTTGGATTAACTCATTTCTTAGCTGTGTGCGATGCCAGAGACTCAAATATGGTATGAGGGAACCCCCAAACTTGCTATTAATGGCTGCTTTGTARAAAATCTCATGTGAACAGATTGCTCAGGAGCTCTGTGGTGGAGGCATGTACAGCCATGAACACCGTTTTTCTTAATTTTTCTTTTTTCCCCTGAAATTCCCTTATTTATTTACCAGCATGTGATGTCTCATGACTGTGATCACACTCTGCATGCAGTGGTGCTCACTGTGCAGCTCRCGTGCTCCAGTTTTGGGGTGTCTTGGGGGAGAAGAATTCTCCTGGGCTGTTTGGGGAAGACTTGGACGACGTCTCACCGGGTTTGTGAGCTCTGCAATGGTGGCTTTGAGTTTAGACAGAACTAACTGTAGGGAAAGTCCTGTCTGTGCTCTGCAAAGGCAGTGTTCTTCATGCAAAAAATGCTGCTTCTCGTCAAAATTTCCCCCTCGAATTTAGTCCCTGATTAGATAACCAGTATTGAAATTTTTAATGTGGATAGTTTGTTTGGAAAACATATTAGTGGCTAAAAGAAGGGATTTTTATCAGMGGGAGCAGTGGTTGCAACTAACTCTAGATAATTGCAGTTATGTTTGAGCTGAATTATTAGCAAATGCTTTGCAGCATCCCATGTCCCAGCCTGGAGATGTTCGTTATGCTCCGAGTTCTTCTATCTTTGGAGAGGGGAGAAGAAACGCTGCCATGCATCTGTGTGGTGATGGGGAAGGTCGATGATGCTGCAGGAACTGTGCTGACTTGCAGGGTRACACCTTGTTTAATGTAACGCTGTACATGACAGATTTTCTTCGTTTGCTATTTATTGCGCTTCGTCTGCCTGGAAATGGGAGCTGCAGACGGCGATCCCTTGAGTTTGCGTAATTTTGTCGTTGCTTCTGTCGAACCGTCCCTTTTCCAACATGTGGGCTTGAGTTTTTGAAGGGGRATAATGGAGATTATTTGCTTACAGTGTTGGTTGTGCACAGGCACTGTTCAACATCCCACGGTGATTGAAAGTCCCTCTTTGTCCTTTCTATTTGCCATGGTATCTTTAYTAATGAGAAAGCAAACTTTTTTTTTAATGGTAATTGCTACAACAACTTGAAGTTAACTCCAATGAACTGCATTTTCTATTCCCAGCTAATAAAAAAAAATAAAAAATCATGTAGCTGTGTGAGGGTAGGTGCTGTGCATTAAGGCATAGRTCAATCTACATCGTTTTTTACCATCTTCCGTGTACCTGCATCCTTCTGTTGGAAGCTGCAGATCTTGAGCTTTTCCTTCTTGCAAAGCGAAGCAAGAGCTAAACCTTAATGCAGCTTTTGACTTTTTTTGTTTCCCCCACAAAACAATTGATTTATGATCCCTTGTCACACTATTAGCTTTCCAGACTCCCATGAGAACCTCCTAATTTCTAAAATACCTGATTTATACAAGTTTAAACATACTGCTAAATAGCTTGAGGTGTGTTTTATCTTTCCCAARTGTTTTGATGACTTCTGTCATCTGCCTGATGTATCCCCAGCCGCTCTCTTACCCGAGCGCCTGTTGCTGCTGGAGAGACCCTAATGTCAGTCCCAYCAAATATTCTGCTGCAAGTAGTGACCAGGAGCAGATGCTCAGTGAAAAAGTATGAGAAATTAAACGTAGATATAAATTATTAAATAAGAATTAATTTTTATAACATAGTGCCTAAGATCATACATATAAAATTCACATATCTATATTAATAGTGCATGTGGTTTTGTTTGCTTTTATGCTCTGTTTTTTTTGCTTTTGTTTTAAAGAATTGAAAATTTCTGTCTTTTCTCTGCTGAAGCTGCYGCGGACAGAGCTGTGGGATCGGTGCGGGCCGGATCAGGCCGTGGTCAATAAGCGTAGCTGTGGTCAGGGACGCGTGCCCAGCCTGCTAATGCTCACCATCCTCTTGCGTACCATCTCATACAGGTTGTAAAGCTATCCAGATTTGTGGTGATGGTGAAAAATCAAGTCATTTTACTAGGACTACTTCTGCTAATGATAAATAAGGCAAAAAAAAAAAACAAAACGGTGGTGCTTACAGTTGTGTTGAGGCCACTGCATGTTAGTGGCTCGGTTTCTCAGTGTCGAGGACCTTCAGCTTCCATTAACTGCAAGTGGCTGAAGGTGGAGGTAGGTGGCAAAACGTGGGTGTCGAAGCCCCAGAAATGCTGTCCTAAGCTTTTTGACAYTTCTGTTTTAGAAAATAACGGTGTGCTTTCGAAAGCCCTCTTAAGTATTGATCATGCACTGCAGGGAAGTTTCATAGGCATGGGTTGTTTTTCTAAAAATGTAATGGGTTACTATCCTAGTCAAGTGCCAAAACTGGTTCCTCGGAGATGCATCTTAGCCAGTGGTGTAAACAGTGCTGCAATATTACAGTAAAATGGGATGTTGCGTCTCACCTTTGAATTTGAAAAAGCAGATTCACAGTCTCACTACAGATATTTTCCCGATTATCATCTTTAGAGCTTCAAGCAGATGGGTTTCTTCTCCTTTGCCCCAAACATAGGGCAATGGAAAAGATTTCAATTCTGTTTTTTGTTTTTTTTTTTTCCCACTCATGGAAATACCTGCAGTTTAATTGTAAAGATCCTCTTCTTTGTGCGTGGAAACCAAGGTCTGCTTTTTTTTTTTTCTTTTTTTTCTTTGCACATTATTCAGCTGTACCTTTGTTTCCTTCTCTACATAGAGATGTCTCATGGGCTCTCAGGTCTACAGGCTTGCTCTTCTCTCTTCATCCAGTTCCTTTCCTAATGCATTGTGTTTATCATCCATTTTTTAATTAACTAGAATTTATTATAATCCCATACTTGGAAACAGGGCTGTGGATCTTGGTCCTGTTTACGAGGCTTTGAACACAAAATATAAAGAGAGTAGGCAGAAAGCAGCCTGGAGGTCCTCCTGTCCCTGGGGCACTGGCCTCCTGCCTCCTTGCACCTCCTGGCTTTGACCATCCCTTTTCGTTTGGCCCCTGGTAAAACCAGAAGGAGCTTTTGCGTTTTCTTCAGTGGTTGCTTCGTGGGCTTGAGATGCTGATAGCTTCTTCAGCTCCATTGGGGTGCAACATCCCCCTTGCAGGAAGGGTTCTTCCTTTTTCTGGTTTTCTCTGCCAGCAGAAAGGAGAGGGAGAATATAAAGCTTTGCTCTTTGCAAGCAAATTGCTTTTCAAAATCTGTGGCGCGTTTTGGCTTGGGACAATAGTCTAACTCCTTGGAAGCAGCTGAGGGCCTTCAGGATAAGGTGATTAGTGTTCGTCAATCTTCTACACACAGGTGGAGCCCCTTGGCTGCCTTCTACAACAGCTTCGGTGATGGAAGACTTATGTACCTGATGTYCTCCTTGCTCCTCTCCCATAGCCCAGAGAGGCAGGTAGTTGTTGTGGTCAGTTAATGGTTGGGTGGACGTTGTCTCGATGGACATCATCTCGATGGATGTCATCTCAAAACCTACCAGCCCCATGATAAAGCYCTTGTAGTTGAATGAGGCAATGTTTTCTGGTGGTTCTTTGTGCTCCATTCCATTACTTGCYTTCCCGGGCAGACCGAGGCTGGTTATTTTGCCTGCCTGGCTGCACACCACTTTGCAAAGTTGCTCTCCTAAGCAAACGAGGGTGACTTTGCGCTTGCTGATTTGATAGCTGGACTCCGATGCTGGCTCCCTGCATTGCATCTCGTAAATAACTCTGTTTTTTGGTTTCCTTTCCTGGACCTGTTTAYACCTTGCCAAAAATAATTACAACCTCCGAGACAGGGGTTTGCTGGGCGAGGGGGAGGAGGGCACAGAAAAATCTGCAATCCATGTTTTTTCATGCGCTTTCATCGATGCGGTGGTTCCAGTGGGGTGGGGATCTCCCTTCTGGGGCGTGAATCAGGCTGTGCTCKCATTCACCTGGGATCGCTCCTGTTCTGTGCATGAGGTTTCTTTCCCTTCCTCTGTTCAGCATCATCTTAAATTCATGTCCCGGGCGATGCYTCCCTCACCTGCTTTATTACCTCTCAATGTGTTTTCCCAAGTATGTCTCGCGCTCGGATAAACCTCTCCTGCTTTCCTTGGCTGMAAAACTGGCTCTTTCTGCTGTCTTCCTCCTCCACCTGCTGCGTGCATCCTTCCTCCATCCATGCAGAGGTACTTTTCTGCTTCTTAGCACGTTTTTCGAGCACTTAAGAGCCTGTGCATCCTCCTCGAGAGGCGGGTGGATGCCGTTGCTCCCGGTTTTGCATCCGAGCCGGCGTTAGCCGTGGTCATGWGTGGAGCCGGTGGGGAAGGCAAAAGTATTTTTAGCGTGCACTTCTGYGCGCCGCTCAGGGGGCCGCCCACAGTTGGGTATTAAAATAATAGCAGGGACGTTGGGTAAGCTCTGCAGCAAAATGTTGATATGCAAATTGCCATCTTAAGAGCAAACCTCAAGGCGATTTTTCGCAATGCACGTCAGGCTCCGAAGCAGTGTGTTTTGAATAAAGATTACAGTAAGGGATTTCGCCCAGAGGGCACGCTYGTCTCATTTATTCTGAAGCTTAGCAAAGCTAGTAAACGTATGCACCTTTAAAAAGGTATTAGATTAGCATTGGCAAAACAAAATGTAACGTCACCTCTGTAATTTGAATTTCCAGGGTTGCAGAAGCAATAAATCCGGTTGCATTTCATTTGTAAGTAATTCCTGGGCAYTGTCCGGGGAAGAGGTGGCTCTGATGGCTGCAGAGTTGGTTTGGGAGGTTTGGAGGCATTATGTGGTACTAAATGAGCTTGTGCCAGCTGACTCAGTGCTGCTTTGACTTTTATCTTCCAGTTGGTGATAGGCAGCTTGGCTGTTTGAAACCTTGCAATAAAAAATTGGATAAAATATGAATTGCCTTTTTTGTTTTGTTTTATTTTCCTGGTTACTGAGTTTATGGTGGCACTACTGGGAAGGAAACAGCGTAAATTAGGAGAACCAAAGTGGTGGTTTCATGGTTCTTGCTTTGCCACTGTCCAAGCTGGTCCTGTGTCCATCAGTACAAGKCAGAGGTACCATTTCTCCTTCTTTCCGCCCCCGAGCTCATTTGTATTCAGCAGCTACAGCTGGGCAGCTCTGTGGGTTTTCAGGYAGGTAAAGCAGTTATCCTGCTTCAGTAAGAACAAGGAGCACTGAGGGAGATCAAGAGAAACTATTACATGCCATGGGACACTGGCCAAAAGTTGCCCTATTTAATATTTGAGGACTGGAAARAAGGTGGCAGTTTTAATGTCTTGGCGTACCTTCTGCACTGGCATATCTTCTTTTCYTACCCATCTTGCCTAATATTCCTGTTTTATCCTTGATCCTACTTTTGAAGCTTATTTGACTTGCGGTGTCTCTTTGTCTCATTAAATGATGCATTTAAGATGTCTTTGATGACYTGAACACTAGCAAGAGCTCAGGTCCTTTCCCTCCTCTCACACAACATCCCCCATAGCTAGATTATAACCACAGTTACCGAGCGATTCCTGTGGGCTGGTGATGGGTTTAATTCAGTAGATGTTTCCTGGACAGAGTTGACCAAATGTTTTTGCCTGTAGACCATTATAGCATCCTCAGCCATTGGATAGGAAGGCTGGAACACTGCAAGACTGCATCTGCAATGCTTTTGTCTCTTGCATGTGATTTCTCAGGGACTTAAATAATCTGAGCTGAGTTGTGCATTGGACTTGTACACCCCATCAAATCATCATGGGCCATAGTTGGACTTGAGTGAACCCACATGCCCGACAGAACAGTGGGAGAACATGCCCGGGAGCTTGGTTTTCCTCATTGCACATCACACTGACGTTAGCTTTTTGGAAATCTTGGTTGACTTCTTAAGAGGTCAGTTGAAAATTTTGGTTGAAATTGAGGAATCTGTGCCCAAATCTGCCAAGTGTTGTATAATGACTTTTTAGATACTGGTAGTAAGAGGTAACTTAGTGTGTGCATGCTACTGTGCTTGTTTAGGGTACAGCTGCTGAATGAATAAATTTTATACAGGTTTAGTTTAATTACTTGCAAATTGGGAGTTTTAGGAGACGGAGGTCGGTGGACTTGCCCCAGTGAGGTGACCAGTTGGGRAGTGGATTTGAGTCCTTCCTTTATTCCAGTTCTTGAGGAGCGAGTACTGTGGTCCTTCAAGAAATACTAATTTGTAGGTGTTTTCATTATTCTTACATTGTGAAGCTTGGGCATTGTTGAGGGAAGGAAAAGTTTGTATCACAGTAAGTATGTTGCTCTAGGATTGGAAACTGGCAGTAAATGAGGGAACTTCTTGAGAGCTTTGGGTTTGGTTTGTTGTTTTTTTTTTTTTTTAGCTCTCTGAGATTGGTACAAGTCTGTACCTTTTAGAGACTGGAAGGGGATGATCTTCAGTGGAAATAGTAGTTGGTAGCTAGTTTTTCTTTCTTTCAATGTAGCAKGGAAGAACCAGGTGGCTGAGACTTTGTGGGAACACGTTCTTCTGACTTTGATATAAGTTTGTGTTGATCAACTCTTAGTTCACTTGTGTCCTTTTACTTTAATTATATGTTCCAACACCATAAGACTTTTAAATATCAAATTTTGAGGGTGTTCTCTGCCAAAACTGCATGGTTTAATTGCAGATCCTGTTGGCAGGCATCTCAGGAGCTGTTGACTTCCCTCCTTCATAACCCCATCCTCTCTTGCCTAGTTTTTCCCTCCTTAAAAGTCAAACAGCATTTGATAAAATAGCAGAGCCTTTTAAAACATTAAAAGAAAGTATGTAGAAACTCAGAAAGTGGTGGTCTCATGGGTGTGTGAGTGTGAAGATCACCGTGTCGTGCTTGCATCTTGACAGTGCTGAGCGAGTAAAAAAAAAACCCATCTTCCTAGCTTGATTCAGGCAGATCTTGAATCTTCTTTGTGTCTGTCCTTTGCTGCATCCTGCATCTCTGGCATTAAACACGAGCTGCTGGATACGTCTTCCAGAGCACTTCTTGTGCTGCCTTATGCCTCGTTGGGATGTTGACTCTTCCCTCCAAGGTCATGAACCTCTGTTGCTGACTTTGAAATGCTCCAAGTCTCTGTCGCTCTGTTCTTCTTCCCTCTTGATGACAACAACCATGAGCATTTGTAGGGATGCTCTTAATTTTCACCAAACCTTGTTTTTTATGATGGGATATCTTCAGGGAACCTCACAGTTGACTGTCATGCCGGTGTTGCTGTCTCTCCAGATTGTCTCTGTGTTTCCTGATGTTTCCCATCCAATCTATGTTCAACTCTTTCTGCATTCAATTTCGTATTTTAAGGTCTTTAACACAGGAATCATCTCCTTACTCTGTATTTATACACCATTTCATGGGATGCAGATGTGATTCCAAAGTGATGCTGTTGATAATACCTTTCAAGTAGTTTGTTGCTGCAGTTAACAATCTTGGGAATGCTGTCCTTTTTTATATATAGATATGTATGTATATATGTGTGTGTGTATATAAAWATATATATATAAAAATATATATTGGCCAGGGACAAAAGTTAAGACGTTGTACCATGTTAACATCTGAATATCTCACAAATAATAAAAACTATATATTTYTTCTGTGCCTACCTTGGCTCCTTTGGTAGTTATGATATCAGCTGCTTTGTGTGGGGAAAATGAAATGGTGAACTCTGATCTCACCGGGTAAGAAACATTTTTGTAAAGCTGTGCATTTAGACTAATTCTGTCTGCCATACAACATGCTGAGGATTTGTGATCCTCAGCAGGCATTTGACAGATCTTAACTAGTTATGCTATGTCTTGTCAATCAAAATTAAACGCCTACCTCACTCCTTCCTACTTTATCTCTCTTCCAGCTTTTTTATTTAGGTTGGTCATTAAAATTGCTTATAACCATAGAAACGAGGAAAACCCGCCCCTTACGTTCCAGATCTTTAGCGTGATATTCCTCTACTGACATCATGTGAGTTCTATACAYGATGGCTTAAAAAAAAATAATAAAAAAAATGCAGGTAGGCAGAGTTGTCATTAATTTCTTCCTATAATGGGCTTGTTCCTATGGATGCCAACCAAAGATCATGTCCCTCTTGCATTCCTGTACGGTGTCCAGCAGAAGGACAGACCCTGCTGTGGAAAAGCTGCCTGGCAAGATAGAGTCGGAGAAGAAAACAGATAGATCTGTGGGATGGGAAGGGTGGGAGGATGAGATAAGGAGAAGATGGGTCGGCAAGAATTCGCATGCGCGATGTAGTGTGTGTAGATAATTTCAGTATTGGTTTTCATCCTTCTAGGGCTGCCTGCACCCTTGGGTGCTCTGAGAGAAACTGGCTCCTTATGGCTTGGACGGGCGCACTCTTTGCTGGGTAAAAAACTGGCTGGATGACCGGGCCCAAAGAGTTGTGGTGAATGGAGTTAAATCCAGTTGGCGGCCRGTCACGAGCGGTGTTCCCCAGCGTTCAGTTTTGGGGCCAGTTCTGTTTATTATCTTGATCAATGATCTGGACGAGGGCATMGAGTGCACCCTCAGTAAGTTCGCAGATGACACCAAGCTGGGCGGGAGTGTTGATCTGCCTGAGGGTAGGAAGGCTCTGCAGAGGGATCTGGACAGGCTGGATCGATGGGCCGAGGCCAACTGTATGAGGTTCAACAAGGCCAAGTGCCRGGTCCTGCACTTGGGTCACAACAACCCCAGGCAACGCTCCAGGCTTGGGGAAGAGTGGCTGGAAAGCTGCCYGGCAGAAAAGGACCTGGGGGTGCTGGTCAACGGCCGGCTGACCATGAGCCGKCAGTGTGCCCAGGTGGCCAAGAAGGCCAACGGCATCCTGGCCTGTRTCAGGAATAGTGTGGCCAGCAGGAGYAGGGAGGTGATCGTGCCCCTGTACTCGGCACTGGTGAGRCCGCACCTCGAATACTGTGTTCAGTTTTGGGCCCCTCACTACAAGAAGGACATTGAGGTGGTGGAGCGTGTCCAGAGAAGGGCGACGAGGCTGGTGAAGGGTCTGGAGAACAGGTCTTATGAGGAGCGGCTGAGGGAGCTGGGGTTGTTTAGCCTGGAGAAGAGGAGGCTGAGGGGAGACCTTATCGCTCTCTACAACTACCTGAAAGGAGGCTGTAGYGAGGTGGSTGTCGGTCTCTTCTCCCAAGTAACTAGCAGTAGCACGAGAAGAAACGGCCTCAAGTTGCGCCAGGGGAGGTTTAGATTGGACATTAGGAAAAATTTCTTCACCGAAATGGTTGTCAAGCATTGGAACAGGCTGCCCAGGGAAATGGTGGTGTCACCATCACTCGAGATATTTAAAATACGTGGTTTAGTGGTGGACTTGGTAGTGCTAGGTGAACAGTTGAACTTGATGATCGTAAATGTCTTTTCCAACCTAAATGATTCTGTGATTCTATAATATTGATACTTCTGTAAAACTGGGCCACCAGGTTTCTGTGCTTAAGGACCTGAATCCCTGCTTGGTGGGATGGGATGCGTTGTGGCTTAGCTTGTTCTAAACAACTAAAATGTTTGCTGGTTTTGTTTGTCGAGGCAGTTTAAAAACACTTGACCCAAGGCTACATGAAGGTGATAGAACCCCTTACCTTAGGAGCCACGAGCATCCTGAGATTTCAGTGCTGGACTCTGTGTGCTGGACAAATAATGCTGTTTTCATTTGGAGCAGGTTTGCTCCATGTGAGATTGCTGGAGACAAGATTCCTGACTTTTATTCCCCACCTTAAGTTGCAGTAAATTACAGGAATATTAGGGTTTTTTTTACAAATGGAAGGAGTAATTGATCAGATGAAACTAGTTAACTGTAGCTGCCAGCATTGCTCTCTAGAACTCATTCAGTTTTGCTCTTTTTATGAATTCTGGGAACTTGGTAGCACATGGAAAGAGATACAGGTAGTCAAGGAGTGACTTTCACAGGGATGTGGWGGCAGGGCTGGAGGGATCTTCTGCTGCTTGCACTTTGCTAGGACCTCTGAACGTGCTGAGATGTGGCGTGCATCAGAGAAGGGGACGGTGCAGTCCTGATGCTAGAGCAGGTTGGTGTACAGCGTATATTAGCTGTACACCAAGCAGTTACCTCTGCTTTTACATTTTTCTAATAGATTTCAAAAAACCAAAACAAACCCACAAAACCCAGAAAAAACACTCCCAAGACTGTTGAATGTTGACACACAGACTTTCTGTTTAGTGTAGATGTGAACCAGTAGACAGTGGTACTTCATATCGATGCCTCCTTAGATGTGTTACAGGAGGAATAGGATTTGTACAAGGGATTCTACATCTCTGTGGTGACAATGCATGTGCTTCGTGYGTCGCTGTACAGCGATTATGAAGAGGGAATGCCTCCTTGAGAAGTCACAGCATGTCTTGTGGTTTGGAAGGTCTCCAGGAGGGAGAGGTGGATGGTTCCTGAGGTAGTTGGATGGGGGAGTTTCATCGCTCTCTCTATAGGAAGGCTTGTCACTTGGGAGGATGAATTTTGACCTTTGGCCAGGGAAATAATGAGGAGGAAGTGTTGTGTGATGTAGCATGACAAGATGTTGTTGCTGAGTAACGTGTTAAAATTTAAAGGTCTGTCTTACTTACCCTGTCTTCAAAAGCCGACACTGGGCACTGTACTTTAACGTAAGGCCTCTTAATGATCTTTTTCATGTGTTGGAGCTTCTGCTGTTGGCTTTTGAGGGTGTTGAGAAAGATTGTGTTCATCAAAGAAGAGGAAAAGGTGGTTGTGTGGTTTTTCTAAGGGTATGACAACTCAGGGCAGGAACTCCTTCAGCATCCTTTGGTGCTCTCTCCAGCCCCAGTGTCATCCCATGTGATTTGACTTTCTCCACCATCCCGTCACAAGGAGGAGATAAGAAAGCTTTGATAAGTCTGGAAGGCTGAGTCCTGAGTGATGTTGCTTCTCCTGCTTAAATCAACCAGCCAAAATTTTCAGCAGTTAGATTAAAACACTTTCTTTGAGGAATATTTACTGTATAAAGGGAGTAACACTTCCACGTCCTTGACTTTACACAACGTAAAAGTGCCTCTACCTGAGTTGCCTAAGCCATTCTTTTTCTTGTTTTCTTGTTTTTTTAAGCATAAGAAACTGCATTAAAAGCATGTCAAATTCCTTCTGAAGCACTAATTTCCAAATTTGGGCCCAAAAAAAMCCAGTCACTAAAGTGTGTGAGGGAAAAGAGAGGTTTAGTAACTCTGGAGACTCTAGTTAATGATGCATCTGAGCTATCRGATCTTTACAGATGCTGTTCTAAAATACGCAGCTGTATAACTGTCTGTTGTCTCTTGCTCTATACACATCCACGTACACATGCACTCTTGTATGAATCATCTTCCCAAAAGTAATAATTTTTCCTCTCTMTATATATTTTTAGTTCAAACTGAATTATAAAGATACCATAATGATTTTTTAGTCTTCTGCTAGCTTTGTTTTATAACAGATTGGCTGCTGTTATAAAGGCATGGGTCCTGTGTGCAGCTTTGCATTACACCATCCTAGCGAAGGTTTTGCTCTTCTGTGCTGAGACCTTTTCCAGTGTTGGGCCTGCTTGGTTGTCCCAGTTGCCTGCTTCTAGCTCAGCAATCCCTTTAGTTGCATGGGCTTTCTTTTTGTAGGAAATGTAGGAAAAATGCTGACAGATCCTGCTTAACTGGCTAAGACTGAATATAAAATACAAGATCACTAAGCAGGGGGAAATGACAGTTATATGAAATCACAAGTTGCAGAAAATGAAAATTACTTGCTATGTTTCACTGGGCATCCCCTAATATTTGCACCCTGAAATTAAAGGGAAGGAGTGTTTCTTGTTTTGGTGTTTTGTTTTTTATTTTAAATGCATGTGTTACATTGTCAAGAGATATTGTGTAGGCCAAAAGCAAAGCTTGTCTAGTATATATATTTTTCTTTAACAAATTTACAGGGTGTGAAGTCTCCGAAAGGCAGTTGAATGTAAACATACAGCTAAAACCTCAGTCTTGGGAATGCCTGCACTTCAGACTGGGGTAAACAGAGCAGATAAAAACCTGTATGAACTTTTCACTTCTGATTTTCATTTTTTCCCTTTTCCCTGAGCAAAGACGATACTGCTGAGACGGGCCTTGGGTCYGTTGGGCTGTTGCTGCCTAGTGCTGAACAAGTGACACCACAACACAAGGGTATAAAATTGTGGGTGAGATATTTTTTGCTGTTTTCTTTTTTTTGATAATCCTTCCTGTTTCAGTTTCTTTCTTTTTTGGTTGTTTTTCTCCATATCCCTTCAACTCGTTGGAGGTGATGCTATGTTTTGTGGACCCAGCTTCTGGAGTGGGTGTGCAGGAACATTGTGGGCTCAACGCTTGCAGATGTTCACCTCTGGATGGTGTCTTCTGCTCTTGCAGTCGTTTCCTTGTTTTAACTGGTTAATATTGTGCAATCTCCATCCAAAGTCTTCCCCTGACAGCTGATCTTGCCTGACTTGGCTGATTCATTAAGCTCTGGGATGGTCCACGCTCGCGATATGTTGACTTTGAGTTGGGCTTTCTGGTCAAAGCGAACGTCAATGGGCACTCTCTGCTAGGAACAGATGGTCGGTGAAGGTTTCATTTTTTAAGGTGTAATGGACTGTACTTGTAAAACCTTTAGAGTTTTTTATCAGCATAAATAGTTTTCTTAAACTACAGCTGTTTTTCCCACCTGGAATACCATTACAATAATTTGTATCGTGGCTAGAATCGTTGTTTCATGTACTCCAGCTTAATAGCAGGAAATAAGTATTTTCTTCGGTATTTTTGGTTTGTGTGTCTGTTCCTCCTTCATAGAATAATTTAGAAAGTATTCTAGAATTAGAAAAAAGGAAGGGGTTTATATATTTTTCTGAATCCACTGGTTATCTTGCACTTAATTCTTATTCAAGAAATCACGATCTTTGAAACAAGTCCTTAAAAAGGATTTTATTTCTCTACCTCCGTTTTCCATAGCATGGGGAGAATTGGCATGTTCCAGCCCTGTTTCCTATACAGAGCTATRCAGATTTGTAACATTCAGTAAATAATATGCAAAAAGTATGCCTATTAACRTCCTGAGTAATCACCAACAACAGAGTAAATACGAGGTTAATGAGATTAAGAGGAAAGAGGAATGTAAGTGTTTGAATGCTCCTCCCCATGGCCCTGTAGCTSGTGGCAGCCCCATTTCTGTCGACGAGCCCAGCATGGCTGTAGACACAGGGGTGGTTTTGCTGCTGTTCCCCATACAATGCTTAATGAGTTCCTACTGCTGGCATTTTTCTTTAGATACTGTATAATATTATTAAATCCCACTCAGATATTGAGCTTTTTTTCTTAAAAAAAAAAAAAAAAGTCTTTATTTTTTCCCTATTTGTTTCTAGTGCTGGGGCTCAGTGGTAAGGAGTCTGATTAGCCCTTGTCTTCTGAAGTCTTCTCCCAGGCTTCTGGTACCCTTCTAGATGTCTCCTCAAGGCCATCAGAGGAATTGGCCCAACTCTTYTCTGGGAAACATGGTACCCAGAAGTGCATTGAGATTTAGCCCTTATTTTTTTACCCCAAGCTCCATCTTGACTCGATTTCATTTGTCCTTTGTCTTTCTCCTTCCAAGTGCTCTCCATCAKGTGCTTTCCATTATATCTTGCAATGAGAGAAAGATCCATTTCCAAGCAAAAATATTTTTTTCTACTGTAGTATCTCTCAAGCCCTCTCCCTTTTCCAGGTTAGTGGGTTTTCTGGACATAGTGCTGTCTGTCCATCTTCTCTAGCATCTTCTGGCATTCMTCAATGTTTTCTCAATGTTACTACCTCAGAATTGTTTATTTGAGTTTTCTCCACCCAAAACTACATATAYATGGTTGGCTCAAAGCTCTAGGCACCAACTCCCCTTACTGGTCAGTTGACAAACTGCAACACATTTTTTTCTATTTTAAGTGAAAATGTCTTACCGAGAAACCTATTTTGTTTACTCAGGATAAAGCTTGTACTTCTGACCCTAGCTTTTGTTTTTACAGTGGTTCTGATTAAACCATGAACCTTCAACTTAAACAATTCAGGTAGAGTATGGGCACTGCATATTGCCTAAATGAATTATTTGCTTAGCTTTTGTTTTTATTTGTTGTGTGTGTTTTTTTTTTTTTTTTTTTTTTTTTAATATTGCAAGTTATTTTCCTCCTGTTTCAGTTGAGTAGGGCAGTGATTTCTCTCTCCTGTCAGCTCTTTTGCATTTGGGTGTGAGGATGACTATTGTCCCCTATCACAGCTTTGCCTGGAGCTGAGATTTCCTTTCCAGACTGTGTTGCTGGAAGTCAGYCCAATGTCCTGGCATGGGCTGGGCAAAGTAGAAGAGCACTCGAGTGCTTCACTGGTGCTGTGGGAGCGAGGAGATATAATTCCACCAAACTGCTGTCCAACAGCACAGCCTTGGAAAGGTCCTCTGGGTTCGTCTTGACATGATGGTTTGCTGCTCTCTGGAGAACTGGGAGTCATAGAATCRTCGAATAGTTTGGGTTGGGAGGGACCTTTAAAAGTCATCTAGTGCAACCCCTTGAAATCAACAGGGACATCTTCAACTAGATCAGGTTGCTCAGAGCCCCATCCAACCTGACCTTGAATGTTTCCATCTACCACCTCTCTGGGCAACCTGTGCCAGTGTTTCGCCACCCTCATCATAAAAAATTTCTTCCTTAGAAACAAAGAAGATTGGTTTTTGATGGGAACAGTTCCTCCCTTGCCTTGCAAAGACATGATACGGGGCAGTCTGAGGGAGAAGAAAGTAGGTCTTGAGTTTGCTTGGTGGGATGATCTCTCTCGCTTTTCTTCCAGTTCCTGTTATGGTTGGTAACTGGGAGACCAGCTGAACTCAGTAATGCTCTTTCAGTGCTGAGGCTTTTGGACATTAGTCACATTACTGGTCAGCGTGCAGAGAGCTCRCGCCGATGCTTCCAGACGTTGCAGTGTGGTCAGACAGAGAGATTGCTGATGTGCAGGACAGCAAGACCTTCATAAGGGGAAGAAGGCGTTAAAATCAGTGGCAAGATTGCCTGTAGTTTCATTTTGATCTCTTTGCAAATAGAAAAGTGATGGAAACAGCAAATGTGTGTATGTGAGTGCAAGGGAGGGACTTGCACATATTCCTGCGCGAGGGCAGGGGAAACTATTCAGCTTGCTGCGGCACGTTACTAATATTTGTGTGTGAGTGCTTAAAATTTTGCAAGCGACGTAAGACTTGAGAAATCTACTTTGTTACCTCGTAAGTGGGTGATTAAGCCTTCCACATTGTCTTCTTTTTCACTGTGGGAATCTTTAAGTCATTATGCTTGTTTTTCTTTAGAGATCATATTAAAAGCAAAGAGTGGATTCATTATTTATTTATTTATTTATTTTTGGAAAGTGCTTCTGTTTTCCTGTTTTATGCAAAAGCACTTTATCTTTCAGACGGTTGAGAACAGGACAGAGAAGAAAATATTTGATGCAACTTACAATTTTTTCTGCTTTTGCTTCAAAATAAGAAGCCACTTTGCTGAGATTTATGTATCTAAACACAGTTTATGCACACGGTGCAGCTATGTTTTATCTGCCTACTGCAGCAGGCTGATGCAAAGAAATGCTTTGATCAATGGTATGAACTGGTTCAGGATAACTCCCAAGCTGTTCCCATGATAAAAACACAGCGCCAGTTTCTTGCCACCTTGGATATAATTGTTGTATCTTTTTACATTTGTGGTTTGTTGTTTTTTTTTTTTATCTACTTGAAGGTTAAAAATTAAAATGATGCAAGTCCATTTCTTGCTGTGCTATACTGAAGTAGAGTRACACCCCATTAAACCAAGAGTCCTTCCTATGCCTTCTGCGGCACTAGGATGCTTCGGAGGCAGGTGAGATGACTAYGCCTTATCTTTCATTCTCCTAGATACACAATACTGCATTACAGAGTTTATGCAAACCTGGCAATTGAACACWGATTGCCTGAATTACAAAGCGTCACTTCAGTGTCAACACCTCCCTCTTGTCTATTTAAGGTGAAACAACTGGGGTGATTCGATGCTGTTGTACACTTACCTTCAAGGTTTGAGGTCTGAGCTGCTTTAGTCTGCACTGAGTCAGGAATATTTATGGGCTGGAATCACCTTGCTTTGGCTCCGTCGTAATCAAAGGTCGAATAAAATAGTGTGTATTGGGTCTYGTTCAGTGTTTGTGATCTGTTGAGGCTGAGATGTGGACGATGTGCRTGTGTTAATGCACACCTCCATGGTTTGCTCTAAAAATTTCTGGGGATATCTGGAYGTGGTCTGGAAGAGTCAGCTTGCAAGACTGTGCCTTAAAGCTTTCCCTAAAATAATGAGCTGCATCCCGTCATGGTGGGCTGAAGCTGGARCTTGATGGAGGTGTATGGCAGGATGTCATGGGAATGATGGAGAAGGGACTGAGCTCTAACACCCCGTCAGAAACCTCTTCCCTACATGTAGACAGAGTAGAGCCACACAAATACATATCCTGCTGTTGAAGGTCCAGCTGGTAATCATTGAGTTTGAGCACTGCTGTAGGATATAGGTATTGCGAGCTGGAAGCCGTGCAAGCACAAGACAAGAAGGTTGGTTCCTGACTTGGATAACTTCAAATTTACTGGAGAGTAAAAGGAAGTGAGGAGGTGATGATTGGCATCAGATCCAGTTGAGAGGCTGGAAGTAAAGCCCAGCTCACAGCAAGGACGTTTCAGGGCAGTAGGTCCTGAGGAAGCCTGATGTCCCACACAGACGGATTTGGGAAGTCCTCTGGAGCCTGGGAAGACTACAGAGATGTGGACCATGGGGTTATTGGCACCTTCCTCTGCTGGTGAGTTTGTCCATGCAATTGAGTTAAAATACTTGGAAGAGATTCAACTTTTTAGAAGTTGCGTAAATGTCTAAAGTAAGCAAAACCCTTTGCTGAAATAGCTTTTGGTATTTTGGAGATTTTCAGCTGCATTTATTTGAAATATGCTGTGACATTTGTTTGAAATATGCTGTGCGCCATGCGTTAAGAGTGCATTTTCAATATATTTTTGGGTCCYTCTTATTTAATGTGGAGCTCAAGAAAGAACAGCCCCTCTCTGCCCAACCCCACCCCYCMAAAAAAATAGAATAAAAAGGATGAGAAAAAGTGAGAAGTAAGCAAAAAGAGCTTGTCATGAAACCTAAATTCACTTAAAAACATCTAGTTTAGAAAGGCATCTTTAGAAGCTCATTCTGTACTTTTATTGCAAGAAAGGTGTTATACTGCTGTACTATATYAGAGAACTGCGTAACAGCAACTCTTCTGTCCTGAATGACTGCCTAGAGCTGTAGYTTTTTGTGTTTAATCCGACGAATATTTTAGCTTGGTGTCTCCAGGGGTAAAATGAAGGAGTAACTGCTCTGAGGGATTAATACGGAGTAAATTAGACGTCTGTCAAAGGCGTTACAGCCACAATCGGTGTAGCAGGATTGCATCCCAGTGTTGGAAACAGGAGGTGRGATGCTGGGTGTCTGTGGGGAAGCTGTGAGCCAGAGGCTGTTGCAGATCCTCCTGCTGATGGACCTGGCTGCTGTGGGTGAAGCACTGGTCTGRTCCAGGCGTGGGGACAGCCGTCTGGATTGCAGGATGAAGACAGCCAGTCATTTACTTAATGTATGCATAGATGAAAGGTGCTTAAATCAGATGAARAGGGGGCAAAAAAACCCCAACCCCCAAATTCCTCATATTTCCCAGCATCAATCATAAAAATAGTTGTAAAAAAACCTCAGGGGTGTCTCTTCTCWGTTCTCTCACAATTTCAGTAAGCACCACAGGCCAAATGCTTGTGCTCGCAGCAAGGACGCTGTTTCTTGACCCCAGAAGCTGCATCCCAGCGTCTTCCCCAGGAACTGCATCCCAACGTCTTCCCCCAGCTCCCAGCCGCAAGGCAGGAATAACGCAGCCCACTGGGCAAGGAGAGGCCCAAGGACTAGCTCACAAGCAGAACGTGGTGGTGTCCTCTGAATGTCCTGCTCCTACAGCATCCCCACGCAGGTCCAGAATGGGAGCCAGGCAACATCTTTGATCTAGGTAGCTTCTATCTGGGGGTATTGAGGCCCGTTTTCCCACTATCAGGGTTATTCTGGTGACCCAGCAATGCTTGGAGCAGCCCAGCCCTTGTTCTGCTGGCTAGGCTTGGTGCTGATTTTTTGCCACCTTCTCAGAAATCGCTCTCAACTCAGCTTGCTTTTTTTAGAAACGTGCTTTCATCATTTGTAATACTAAAGGCTCTCCTGCAATGGAGGAGTTTTGGGCTGTTATTTTTAACTGAATGTTTCATTGATCTGATTTACAGCATGAGTTGCTGGCTGCTGTATTAGCAAGAGAGCGGAGAGCCAGCCGCGGTGTGGGGTGGGGAAGGAGCAGTGGGGGAGGTCTTGGCTTATCTCGGTTGTCAGAGCTAATGCATCATGGAGCTGCAGCCCAAAGATGCGTTTTTGCATCATTTTAAGCCAATAAAATCGGGGTTCTGCTCTCTTTTAAGTGGATCGATGGATTTCAGGCCTATCCAACATTTTGGCGTTGGTGTGCTGGTGTCTGCGTGATGAGCCAGTTCGAAAGCCTGATTTATTCAAAATGAAACCCTACCGAAAATAAAAAAGTGACTTAGATTTCGGATAGGTGAGACCTAGTCTTAGCTCTATGAGGCAGCTTGCTGCTCTCGCTTGGGTTGGATTAATCTTGCTTGCACCCCCAGCTGAAGAGGCTGAGTGCCAGCCATCGTGACGTGGTGGGACCTTGGTTGGTGTGGTAGGGTGGAAGGTGGTTTCTTCTGGGCAGTGATGCGGAGCCCAAAGCCTCCATCGCTGATGCTTTGCTACACGGTGAGTGCAAACCTGAGCTAGGAKCGCCTGAAACCTTCAATGACAGGTTTGAGTGTTCAGCTCAGTCCTAACCAAGTGCGTAAATAAAGCTGGAAGCCTGAGGAATGGGTTATTTTTCTACTTGGTGAACCAGAAAATTAAATACAAATGCAGTGTTTGGGGCACAGGTATGAAAGTGAGAACAGATGAGYGCTATTAAGTTGTTTTCAGAGGTGGAATTTTTTTTTGATAGTCTGAAGTCCCTCACTTCCTTTAAGGCTTTCTCCTGTCTTTCTGCCTCTTCCACTTCAGTAGGTTGGCTGAGTTAATCACATCAGAGAAAAGAGTACAGTTTGCTGATTTGGGCTTTTCTCCTCTACCCAAGTGTCAATGAACGTGTTCATGAAGCACATAAGGCCTTAATATCTCATCAAGAGAAACACAGGAAAATTCAGCGATTATCTATTTTATTGGTATCATCCAGTCAACCAATTAGTATGTGTCCAGGTCTAGATTGCCCAYGTATGCTGCTTGCTGCCTCTTTGGTGCTTGGGAGGATGCTTCGGAGAACAAATTGAGACATGGATGGGGCTTGAAGCTGTAGAGGGGAAGCATCCATGGGTATATGGAGGATGTGGTGGCATTGTGACAGAAGTGTCGYGGGGATGCAGGGTAGGGGAGCAGGGGTTATCGTGGCAGGAAACATTTTGTAGGGGACATGAGCAGGGATGCTCAGCCGCTGTTGGCTTTGAGAACATGTTGCTCTGCTGTACTCAGTGCTATGCAGTGTAGAAATGTGTGGTGGTTTTATTGCTGCTAAGGCAGGTGTTGAGCAAACAAAACAGACTTGGAGACCCTTCAGTTGAAGGGGAATGTGACTTTTTTTAAGATACTATTCTGGAAGTTGGACGTTCAGGGCATTTCCCTTAGTCTTCCTGATCCAAAATAGCTGAATTGCCTGACATTCAAGATACTTGGTGTATGCCCTCTCTTCCCCTGGAAGTGGAACTGAAGAAATGGTAATGTGGAGGAACCCGATTATGCAAAGTAGCACCTCTGTGAGGTCAGGGTAATTATCTTTGTTCTAGAGGTCCTGAGTTGTTTTGTGGCAAGTGCGTCTATGTGGATGGTCCAAAGTTAGAAGGGAAGCTAGGATGAGATTCATCCTGTCCTGTTGGATTGAGCTTCTTCATATTTTCCTGTTCTCTCCTTTGGCCTCAGCATGAAACTCCCAGCTGGAGTTTGGACCGTGAAGGACCCACTGAAGTCAATGACATAGTGCTGTGTGTCAGTTGTCTGCTGACTCGGCTGGACAGGGTGCTGGGCCATCTTGTCTAGACCGTGCTTTTGCCAAGAAAGATAGGACCAGATGATCCTTGAGGTCCCTTCCAACCTGGTATTCTGTGATTCTGTGGTGACGTGCAATGCAGACCTCCATTGTGTTCTTCTAACAAAACCATATAAAGAGTTTCTCCTTTACTCGAGAAACTGTGTTTTCATCGGATGGTAGTGTTCAGAAGGGAAGAAGTGAACTCTACATTTCTATCTCCTGTAGCATTTGCAAAAAAGCTGAAAGCTTAAGTCTAGCCAGCTCAGGGCAGCAATCCTTTGCACTTTGCTGGAGGGAGATCCCGGCTACCGAGACTTCTGCACTAAAAGGAAGGAGCCAGCTGGGAGATGGGAGATAGCTCCAAACTGTTCTTGTGGTGTTAAGTATGGCTTTGCTAAGGAGGAGGTTCCTGTCACACTGGGTGCTACTATTGATGGCACTAATGCAAATCTCGTGTGCTTCATCACAGGATGTTCTGGGCCACTGAAGATGAGTATGCTCACGGCTGGGGTGAGGAAGGCTCTTGCATACCCAGACTTGCTCTCTGGTTGCTCTTTTCCCTGAATGCCCAGATTAGCTCCTTTTTCTGTTGAGATGTTGTTTGTAAACTTTTCTATAACCTTCTGATGACTTCAATTTACCAGTGACCTTTCTCGCAGCCTGAATGCAGTGTTCTTGGTACTGTGAGCAATATAAACTGTCTTAAATTATACGTCTCGCCCTCCATCCGTCTCAGTTTAGTTTTGCAGGGGGATCATGCATTATCACTTGGAGTTTGTTTTCAGAATTGAGGATGGTGATAAATAAATGCTTGTGGTAGCAACTGGAGAACGTGGACTGCGTTAGCTAGCTCGATGTGTGGAAAAGAAAGAAGAATGGATTTTTTTTTTTTTTTCTTCACGTATGCCTTGGATAGACCTCTGCGTTTTCTTCAACCTACGTTTTCTGGGGCTGTAGGCAAAGATGCTCATGTCAGCTGATTTTCCCATCTCACAGCTGTAAATGCCAATTAGCGTCATTGCAATAAAGGCAGCTGTGACTTGGTTAGAAACTGGACTAATGCAAACTCTGCCGTGTGTGCTTGCCTTTGCGTGCTTCCCCTGCACCTGGAATTGTTTCCATCTCCATGAGATGACTTTTGATTGGAAAGCTACAGGTGTGTTGCTGTATTTTTCTTAGTAAACTTTGGCACTCCCTTAATTTTTACACTGCAGTTTAGTGGCTGTTGAGATCCAGCTGCATTGGCATTCATCAATTTTGCTCTGACTTGACTGCAGACAAGACTGTGTTAGATGGCAAAAATGTTTAAAATAGGAAAGCAAATTCATGCAATGGATGATGTAGATCTAGTTTTTGGAGTAAAGTGACGAAAATCAGGTCATTGTTTTAACTGAAGTACGCCTTTCTGTTAGTCCCCTCTTYTACTTAATTATGGTCCCAATTTCTTGATCAAAAGGGGGAGTAATGTGAGTGGATGCATTTGTCAGAGCATGACAGGTTTATGTTGGAAACACACTGTGTAACTTGCTGGTTGGACACTGTATACTTGGGGAGCAAGAACATAGTCTTCAGGCCTCTGGTTGTGGAACATCTGCTCCTCACAGGAGGTTTTTGGGCAGCAATATGCTGWTACTCTGGTGCTTGTCAGATTACGTATATGTGAGGAAACCCAAGTGGTTGAAGTGACTTTAGGGCTGGAGCWCGAGTGGCTGGCTACACTACTGCTGGTTACACCACTAAGATTGACCTTGGTGGTGGTGGGGACATCAACAAGGATGTGACAAAAGAAATGTCTAAAATACGAGCCTCAGAAGGAGGATCTCCAGCTGCTTTCCACGCTCCATCTACTAAAGAGCAAGCAGAAGASACCTGATTTCCTACAGATGTGCCTTTCACCTCTTGACACGCCTTCGGCCATTTGCCAGCTCTAGTTGCTACGCCCACCACAAGAGAAATCATAACTCTGGCTGGTCACCCATTTGTCTACTCATAGGTAATCCACGTGCTGGGTAGTTGCTGCAAGTGTTGTGTTTTGGCCTGCTTCTCCACACTGGGGTTCACTTACCTTTCTTTCCTTGATTCAGCCCTTAATATTTCACCCAACTTTTGGGGTGGTAATTATGTTTTAAGATATTTTTTTTTTCTTTTTTTTCTTTTTTCTCCAATTTGATTGAAGCTGGCCAACAGCTTCAAGTTATGGGAGCAGCTGAATGGRCAGGAGAATGGGACTGGTAAATGGGCACATCAGTGTAGACCATTGATAGTTCTTGTATCGTTGTAATTTTTTCGTGGTGATCATCACCACATTGCTGGGAAAGGCTGAGAAAGTGGCATCTGTCACTCCACGACCATGGGAGGCTGGCCATTTTGTTTGCAAATATGGAAAACTATAGGATGAGTGTCTGGAGRCAGTGCCATGGTAACAAGTAGTAAAGACTTCTCTGTCTCTTCCAGAAGATCTCCTGGTGGGGAATGTCAAGAAATGCATATCCTGTGACTTCTGCATCTCTTGTGGCACAGCAAATCTCTTGACTTTTGGTAGCCTATTTGTGGAAGTATTCGGGGAACATATTCTCCTACATATTCTCCCATCTGTCTTTTTCCCAAATTCACTGGCCTTGCTGTATGCTTAAGAATAGAAATGCTTTCTGCGTTATGTTGAGAAGGCAGTTAAGAATTTATTTTTTGACCTTCCTGTGTTTAGATGATAATATTTTTAGTATCTTATATGATGGCTGTTTCTGAGTCGATTTGTAGTTTGGACTTTCTTTTCCCATTTAAATGCAGAGGGGAAAGCTTGATCAATGTCTTTAATTCGAAAGATTTTTCAGCGTGTTCTGTCACCCGGACCAGGTTGTGCAAGAGCCCTTTTCACGGTGCTTAATTACCCTTTTACATTGTTTATAAAAGACTTTTTCAAGAATGGATGAACTGGGCTGGTGGCATTTACCAATCCACAAGAACATACAATCACTTGGCTGTACAGCCCCTCAATAAGCATGCAAAAAGGGAGCCCAAAATATCACACTTTGCCTACCCCCAAAAAAGTGTGAAATGGGGAGGAAGAGATTGTTTCTCCATGTACATATTTTTTTTAATTAAAATTGTTTAATTTTTTAATTGGCTTCCCCACAGTATGAGTGATTAGATGGGCTTTTTCTTCTGTTTGTCACTTATCCCATCTTATGCTTGCTGGCAGATAACTAGGGACAGTCTTTTCTTTTCTAAACAAGGAATAATACAGGCAGGAGCATCTCGAATGATCTTAAGATTGTAAGATAYGGAAAAAGCTTCCTATAAAATTATATATATTTGGGATGTGGTGTATCTCTTGAAAGTGGTCCAATCACACTGCATTCATCTGTGTAACTTCTGACATGGATTGGCATCTGGTTCTTTGAAGGCTTAATGGTGCCTTTAATTATAAGTAGTCTAGGAATTGCTTAGTGAGACACAGGGTTCATTTAGCTCAAGAATCTCTCTTTTGGATGGTGACCAGTAATAGCATACTCAAGAGAAGAGAAAGTAATGTCCTGATATGCAAATGTGGTGATAATTTCTCCCTGGGTTTCTCCTGATGGTTAATCATTAAGGCTGGCTTAAACATTTGTGTTATAACTTAGTTATGATAACTTTGGCTGGTCTTGTTATGCCCTTCCCTGTGCCTTTGGATGCTTGAGTTCTTGGCCTCCRCAACCTGTGCTACAGTTCAATTCCTCAAAAAATTTCATTTATCTCTTGAGAATTTCCTGACTTTTCATTTTTTGTGGGAGATTTCCTGTTTTTTCTGGTATGTGATAGGAAGCACAGAGGTTCCAGATGTCTCTTCTAAACTGTTCCTTATTGAGTTTGTTTCTGCYGTGTTTGGTGTCAGTCTTCTTTCTAAATCAAACTCATTCCTTCAGTGTGTCTCCTTCCTTCTGCCCATCGCCATGGGGCAAGGAGCATTTTTGCTGCTTATCTCTACTTCTGTGGGCTCTTTTCAATAGAGAAAAGAACAAGACCCAAATGGCACTGCACCACTAATTTTACCTTATAATTTTACATTATAATAATCTATAATAATTATATTTTACATTATAATAATCTATATTATTCTGTCTCTTTCCTATGCATTCTATGCATAGACCTGCATTCTCTTTCCTATGCATTCTATACATAGACCTGCTCTCTACAACCACCTGAAAGGAGGCTGTAGTGAGGTGGGTGTTGGTCTCTTCTCCCAAGTAACAAGTGATAGGACGAGAGGAAATGGCCTCAAGTTGTGCCAGGGGAGGTTTAGATTGGCTATTAGGAAAAAATTCTTCACCGAAAGGGTAGTCAAGCATTGGAACCGGCTGCCCAGGCAAGTGGTGGAGTCACCAACACTGGAGACATTCAAAAGACRTGTGAATGTGGTACTTCAGGACATGGTTTAGTGGGCATGGGTGCTGAGTTGACGGTCGGACTTGATGATCTTAAAGGTCTTTTCCAACCTTAATGATTCTATGATTCTATGATTCTATTCTTACCTGAAGGTAGTAGCCTTGGGCAGACTTACTTATTGAGGTGCTAGTGGTGACATCCAGTTCCTTTTTGTTGGCTTCAGTTTGTGTTAGGAGTGTGCATGTTGTAACACTTCCTCTCCAATATCGCTTTGCATTTATTGAGCCTGGTGTAGCTAATTCTAAGACATATCCAAGTAAATTTCCTGAATGCTTTACCTAAGAGGAAAAATCAACTTGCATGTTCAAGGAGGCAGTGAATTGGCATTTGGGGTCCGTGAGCTGCTGTGAGGGTCTTGACGTGTTGTCCCCTTCTTTGCTCTTCAGTTGATGTCCCCCGTGATCCTGGGTGGGTTGTGTTCGCTTCTGTGGTCAGGCTCAGGTAGCGATGACACTGGTCCCAAGGGACTTGAAGTTACTGGAGACCCGTGACTCCTTCCATGGTCAGTGGAGCTCCTTTGGGGAGGCTCCACTCTCCCTCCCTTGGCTGTAGAGAAGCCAAACTAGATTCCTAGACACAACACTGGTTACGTGGGTGAGCTTGGCTGCAGAATGGCTTTTTCTCCTCTCCCTTTTCTCTAACATGTTCAGGGAATTTAAATTGAATTCATGTTAGTGTTTACTGCTTTTGGATGTGCTTACTCAGCACTCTGGCTGCTGTTCATACCTCTGCAAGCCTCTTCCTTGGATATGCCAATCCTTTGAACGATCAGAAAAATCTTTCGTGAAGCATTTAATTAGTCGTGTTACAGTCTCGCTGCCTGAACTTGGCAATATTTGTGATTCTGTTTATGTTTGCTTCCTCCTAAACTGAAGTCATGGCTGGAGAAAAGACGGTTGGTATTCCTGGTCGAAGCTCACTGGTCGTGAGCGTGGGACCTGGAGTCCCTCTGAGCTCGTGCATCACCCATGGAGCTGTTTTGAGCTTTCACCTCTGCTACTTGTGATGGTTTGTCCACATTAGAGAAAGTCAGTGGAAAATTTCTGCCGTTGGTAGCTCTAAAATTGAGCCAGCAGCATTAACTGCATTCAAAGTTATGACTTGGAGCAGGCTACCATCATTTTAAACCCTACGTGTTTAATTCCTTTGCAGAAAACATCTTGTTGGTGCAGTAATTCCCAAGCCAGATCCTGGCTAGAAGTTGCAACACCAACTGTTAAGGTCATCTTTCCACTTTGGGACAAATGCGGTCATTTTAAGGATCCTGCACGTTTCTTCGGTGCCTTTTACTTTGGTGGGGGAGCCTTTTGATGGGGACTTTTTTTCTATCCAGCTTCCTGGCATCTTTGCAAGGAAGGGAGGTATTGAGAAAGAATAATTTATAGGACCTCATGGCATGATGCCATTTTGTTACAGTGTAATCGCGCTTGAAATACCCAATAGAACATCGTTCATGAGTTAATGGGGAAGATTTTCGTTGGATTATGTCTCATGTGATTTTTTTTTTTTTTTGCGAAGTTTTCTTGCTGCATATGTGATAAATAAATTATTATGTCTGCATTCTTAATAGCTGGTATCAGAAGTGAAGTGTTTCAATTWAMATATTTCTGGATTTTTTTTTTTTTCCAAATAAGACTGTTTTATTAGCTTACGTCCTTACATTTTTCCCCTCTTTAAATAATCTTAAAATCTGGATAAAAATTGTTTCCCTCTGCCCACACTCTGGGTAAAACATCTATTTCCAAAAATAGCAGAATGATGTTACATTTTATTTGCTGTGGGAAGAAAAATAGCAAGTTGGAGGTGAACAGCAGAGTGAAAGTTCTTTGAGAAGATAGGAAATGCTTTTTCTCTTCTCTCTTTTTTTTTTTTTTTTTTGTTGTTGTTGTCAGATCTGTACAGATTTGACTGTGACCTGGTGATGGTGTGCAGGTGCTGCAGCTATTACTGCTGGTGGAGGCACAACAGAGAAAGGGTTGCAAGAGCGTGAGTAAAGTATTTCTGCATTTCAGGAGGCTACAGAGTTCATTTCCCCATCAAAGCAGGGCTGAGAGAAATGAATGCTGTTAAGAGGACCATTTTTGATGATTTTCAAAGTCAATCTGGAAAAATCAGAATGCCCTCCATGCAGCCTGGGTAAAATAAAGGTAATTCARGGTAGCTTGARTATCTTTTTCTCAGAGATTTTTAGCAGATGTTCTGTTTTAAAACCTGATGATCTTCGTGGTTATTTGGAGAGGTACGTGCAGTACCTGCTGCCCTGATACYGAATGGAGGAGCTCAGTTTTATTATGGGCAGCGCTTTCTTGTTCAGCATGGAAAGGGTACCGAGGGAGCTGGTGGAAGTGCTCACCGAGCCACTTTCCATCATTTGTCAGCAGTCCTGGCTAACGGGGAGGTCCCAGTTGACTGGAGGTTAGCAAATGTGATGCCCATCTACAGGAAGGGTCGGAAGGAGGATGTAGGGAACTGCAGACCTGTCAGTCTGACCTTGGTGCCAGGGAAGGTTATGGAGCAGATCATCTGGAGTGCCACCACGCAGCACGTACACGACAACCAACTGATCAGGCCCATTCAGCTTGGGTTTATGAAAGGCAGGTCCTGCTTGACCAAAATGATCTTCTRTGACCAGGTGACCYGCCTCGTGGATGAGGGGAAGGCTGTGGATGTGGTCTGCCTGGACTTTAGTAAAGCCTTTGACACTGTCTTCCACAGCATCCTCCTAGAGAAGCTGGCGGCTCATGGCTTGGACGGGTGTACTCTTCACTGGGTAAAAAACTGGCTGGACGRCCAAGCCCAGAGAGTTGTGGTGAACGGAGTCAAATCCAGTTGGCGGCCGGTCACGAGTGGTGTTCCCCAGGGCTCAGTTTTGGGGCCAGTTCTGTTAAATATCTTTATCAAAGATCTGGACGAGGGGATCGAGTGCACCCTCAGTAAGTTTGCAGACGACACCAAGCTGGGCGGGAGTGTTGATCTGCCTGAGGGTAGGAAGGCTCTGCAGAGGGATCTGGACAGGCTGGATCGATGGGCCGAGGCCAGTTCTATGAGGTTCAACAAGACCAAGTGCAGGGTCCTGCACTTGGGTCACAACAACTCCAGGCAATGCTCCAGGCCTGGGGAAGAGTGGCTGGAAAGCTGCCCGGCGGAAAAGGACCTGGGGGTGCTGGTCGACGGCCGGCAGAACATGAGCCGGCAGTGTGCCCAGGTGGCCAAGAAGGCCAACGGCATCCTGGCCTGTATCAGGAATAGTGTGGCCAGCAGGAGCAGGGAGGTGATCGTGCCCCTGTACTCGGCACTGGTGAGGCCGCACCTCGAATACTGTGTTCAGTTTTGGGCCCCTCACTACAAGAAGGACATTGAGGTGCTGGAGTGTGTCCAGAGAAGGCAACGAAGTTGGTGAGGGTCTGGAGCACAGGTCTGATGAGGAGCGGCTGAGGGAGCTGGGGTTGTTTAGCCTAGAGAAGAGGAGGCTGAGGGGAGACCTTATCGCTCTCTACAACTACCTGAAAGGAGGCTGTAGCGAGGTGGGTGTTGGTCTCTTCTCCCAAGTAACAAGCGACAGGGCAAGAGGAAATGGCCTCAAGTTGTGCCAGGGGAGGTTTAGATTGGACATTAGGAAGAATTTCTTCACTGAGAGGTTAGTCAAGCATTGGAACAGGCTGCCCAGGGAAGTGGTTGAGTGACCATCCCTGGAGGTATTTAAAAGATGTGTAGATGTGGCACTTAGGGACATGGTTTAGTGGTGGGCTTGGCAGTGCTGGGTTAATGGCTGGATTCGATGATCTTAAAGGTCTTTTCCTACCTAAATGAGTCTATGATTCTGTGGTGTTCCCCATCCTAATTTCTGGGGGAGAAAGTACTCTCCGTAGTCAAAAAAAGGATGCTGGAATAGATAAAGCGTTCCCATATGGTAATACTTGCTCTCAAAGTTAYGAGGAACCTTTGATCAGTCCTCTGCCTGATTATCTTAATATCATGAAGGCTGATAATGTAAATGGAGATTTCAAGCTTGACCTGATTCATAAATAGGATAAGTTAAAATGATGAACGTGATTGAGTTATTTGCTGCAGCTGCTTCTGGGGCTGGATTGATTTGAATTTCTGCTGACAAGGGGTTGAGACCGCTGGGAAGGACATCCCTGAGCTTACTAACAGAGTGCCAAGGAAGGAGGAGCATTGGGAGTGGATCGAGATGCAAAGGGTGGTTAGATGGTGGTGGGCTGGCTGGACTCTGAACCTTGGTCTAATAGTGAGATCTTCTGCAATAATTTGGTTTTCTGCAATAATTTCTTTTTCTTGAACTATTTCTAAATAGTTCAATTAATTTTTCTTGGATGTTGTGTTCCTGATAGCTGCCACTRTAGTTGATGCATCTCAATAGGTTTTTCTTTTTTTTGCATGGTATGTGGCCTCAGGATTGTTGCTGGTGAAGTATTTTCAGGAAAAAATTGGAGTGTGGGCGCTTAGACAAATACTGATTTATTGATAATGGCTTCTGTTTGGGTTAGTTGTATGTTCTGGCAAAATTTCCTTGGCAAAGGATTCTCTGGTCCATGACGGGATTTTGTCTCAAACCCAGACATTGTGAAATGCACATCTGTGATGTGCAGGACCTGAGCTGGATCCATGCTTTGGAATCTGTCTCCTCCAGCATCTCAGTTGCGTATCTGAACATGGGACTCAAATTGGTTTTCTTTCTCTTGTCTTAAGATTGCAGCTACGTATAACTTCCATCATAGTTTAAATTGTTTCTGAAAGCTTTGACATCACAGAAGTTCATGGTTGTGAACCTGCCTGGGGGAGATCTTGCCTGCTGGCCCTTGGTGTTGATGAAGAAGGAGCATCTCAGCAGGGATAGCTATGCTGAGTAGGATAGAGGGTGCTGTCTTGTATTCCTACAGGTACACATCTACTTTGCATGGTTGTACGCTCTTCCATTTCTTTTGACTCCAGACCCAGTTCTGTTTTCATCCCATCTTGGTTACCCTATTTTCCRTGTAAAGCAGATGCTCCACTGATCCACTGAACTGAAGACTCCTGCGTCATCAGCCAGATTTCCTTCAGTCACATAGACAGCACGTCTGAAATGATCCTTTGAAAACAAGATGTATCATTGTAACTAGATGGGKAGAAGAGTCTTTCCATGGTAGACACAAAGTCCTGACCTTCTTTTGTGGCTGGCTTTGGTGCTGRTGCCACTGGTGATCTGACAGTCACCCCCCTGATCTGATGAGACCTTGTAGCTAACATCTAGGTCTGTGTCTAWGGGATGAAAAGGTTTATTTTTTCACAAGTACGGCAGGTAGGATATAGAAAAATTATATATATATATATTTAGAGTATATATAAAAATACATATTATATGCATGCTTAAAAATACATTATATATATAAAATATAAACAATATATAATACTGGGGKTTTTGCATTGAGAAGGTAAAGTAGCAACAGGAGAGATTTGCTCGAAATAGAGCAGCACTAAATCAAATTGATTTTTGCCATCTCCTACCCATTATAAGCCCAACTTAACCCTCTGAGTTCCAGCCTTTGCTCTGAACCGACCACCTGAGCGCTGGACCCCTGATGAGCAAGTTCTGCACAAGAGTTAATTATTGCAGCTCAGTTAGGTACAAGTGCGAGAGGCTTTGGAGACAGAGGCAAACATARCCTTACTAACAGAAAGCCCCAAAGGATTTGGGTTTCTGGTTTATTGGTTCTGCTGTATATTTTTGTAAAAATAGATCTCCTGTTGTTGATTTGCAAAAGAAAAGATGGTCCATTTCTGGACTGGAGTACAGGGTACCCCAGCTTTTGRCTGTCTGATCACATCTGAGCAGGGGCTCAAAACGTGTCATTTGCTACTCTATTTTTGTCATCGTTAATATTATTGCATTCTCAGTTTGTCCTTTAAATAACGCAGTTGTGTATCTGTCTTGACATTAACCTCGTATAGGCACGTGTCCACAGAATTGCAGTGTTTTCTTTCTAATTATTCATCCCTATCCATATATCTCATCTGCTAACTCTGCTTTACTTAACCTGCAAAGAATTAAAGCACGTACTGGCTGGAAGCTTTGGCAACATGAATTAAAAGCCTTTTGTAAATCAGTATTCAGTAGTCTTCAGCTCACTGTGTAAAGGTAAATAGCTACTCCGTCTCCCCCTCCTGCTGCTTCATGGCTATATCCTTGTGTTAAGTCCTCGGTAAACCTCCTTCTTATTATGTTTCCTCTGTAAATCCTGCGGGTCGTAACAGGCTTCTAAATCTTGCAATTTGGTATRGAAAATATCTTCTATGTTTACTTGTTTGTTACTTTTAAGAAAGTCATTTGTATTTGACCAGCTTTGCACAGCTCTCTGTATATATATCTTTTTTTTATTCTTTGCACAGCTCCCTATATATCTCTCTCTTTTTTCTGTTTATTCTAAAAAGCTTGTCCTGTGCTAGGTAAAATTCCTCAACCTGTTGTGAGGTGATGCTTCATTTTTACCGGAGAGTCAGGATTTAGATGCGCAGTCAACGTACCCTGCAGTTTAATGCACTGCTGCAGAGGCATTGCAATAACTGTTCCCGTTTGTGCTTCTTGCTTGTACGGCATGTGAGATCCTCTGATCGTCTTTAACTTCTCCCATGTYCGAGCAAACCTGGTGTGGGCTAATACAGCAACCCCGGCTCAGCTGGTGTGCACTGATTTGCAAGATTGAGGTTTACCTGGTGCATTAGCTTTGGGAGGGGGATGTTACTGCATCCACACTTCTGCAGGCTTCTGAATTACAGACCCATTTATTATTTTTTTCCCTCCCCGTCTCTTTCCAGGACTGCTGCTTTTCTGGGACTTTTTAAAAAAAAAATAAATTAATCTTTTTCTATTCCAAAATCAGAGCGATGTCTGGTGCTAGGAAGGCCTTTTACAAACGCTGTGCAGTGCTGCTGCTGGGAACAGCCTCCCATAGCAACCTTCAGCTTGAAAGATAAAATCACATCACCCCATATGACAGCTTTATTATTAGATTGGCATGTGAACCCTTTGGAAGCAGTCCAGGTGGCAGCAAAAAAGTTCCCCTAGATTCTGTCTTTGGTTTGGTTTTTTTTGGTTTTTTTTGTTTTTTTTTTATATTTTATATTTTGTGGGGTTTTTATCAGTTTGAGTTTTGGTTTGGTTTATTTTTTTTTCTTTTTTAAAAATTTTCTTTCTCAGATAGAATAAATGTTAGAAAAGTGAGAGACACCATTCTAGGTAAGGTAGATGATCTCTGCCATGAGGTATGGCACATGATCATGGCCATCACTGCAGCAATTTCACGTTCTCTGCTGCTACACAGGGACAAGATGGAGTCCTTGCTGGAAAACTGTGGCAGCRGTGGAGTTGGGCTCAGGTTGTGCTTTTTTGGGATTTGTGTTTATTGCAGTAGTGCTCGGGAGCTCCAAAGGGTTAAGGTCCTTCTCACCCAAGGACTGAGCAAATGGGTGGCAAGAGCTTGAAGGGAACTCATTTGCCATCAGCACAGCATCCGTCTGGTAGTTAGCAGGTAGCTTTCGAAGAYATGAAGATGGATGGTGCAACATGCTGTGTGTGATATCTTGGACTTTTGCAGGTCATACTTGGATAGCGGGTGCTGTGCAGATGTCAAGGGGGCTGGCACTGTAGGTCAAAGTCTATCTAAACCAATCGTCGGTGGGGCTGTGCAGTAGCTGTTGTGCTCTCACCATCCCAAAGAAGATTTGAGTTGGCAAACTTGAGTGGTTCTTGTTAGGAAGTTATAATTTCATCAGTCTGAGCTTCACAGAGCCGATAAGCTTGGCCCCAGGTGGGTCTGGAGTATGCTTCTGAGTTTTGCTAGGGTAGCCTCTCCCTTTGCGTCATGGTGGAGGTTATTCTGGCCCTGATCCATCAACACTCAACGTAAGTCAAGACTGCGCTGACACGTGTGCCGTTCCCATTGTCCAGTCTCTTTGCAGACTTGTGTCACACCTTCGTGCTGGTTATTGGCTTGCTTTCTCAAAGCTTCTGTTGATGAAGGGAGGTCTTGAAGGGTGGATGGAAGTCCTGGAGAGCTGAGGGGTGCTCCTGAGAGCAGTTGTGGGACCAAACCAGGACATTTCAGATCCAGTCTGAGATAAGGCTGGTGACGGGAGAGTTTGTCTCCTGGGCTTTTCGTTAAGCTTGGCTTTACTGACCTGATGGACTCTCCCTCCCCACCAGAAAACCAGTTGCAAAATAACTGCTTGCAGTCTTCACCCACCCCTGTGGACACGTGTGGCTCGCTCTGAGCTGGTGGCTGCTGGGGCTTCTCTGGCTGCAAGGGTAAGAGAGACAAAATGCCTCAAGCTGTTGATGATACCAACTTATATGATCTCCCTTGATCATATTTCAGTGGTGCAGAGATAGTCCCATCTGTACTCCTGAGCTACCAAGTCCCTGGAAGGAGCAGCATCCCTCCTGCTTGCTACCCGAGCTCTGGATTTCTCTTCCCAAGCTCTTCTGGGGAGGAAGAAAGCTTGGTGAGTTATTTTTGGGCAGAGGAGAGGGGGTGGCTCTCTGTGCTGCCTGTAAGCAAGGAGACAGCCGGACTCAGACCCCGGGAAAGCTATGGTGGTAGAGAAAAGGTTTTGGAGCCCGTGTGTGGAGCTGCCTCGCTCAAAAGCTCCCTCAAAAGCTTTTCAAGCTTTTCTAACAGGCTTTGTGAGTGTCTCCAACCTCTCTTTAAATCCTGTTCCTCTCCATCCCTTTGCACTTTCTAGAGAAGCAAGAAGTGACTCATTACGCAGCCTACAAGGAAACTTTAATGAATAAATGCATTTAAGAAAAAGAAGAAAAGAAAAGAGAAAACAGAGTTCTGTCTGGGGCAGAGTGATGCTTTTGCTGTCTTGAACTCTGAAAGAATAATTTAGGCTGGTTCTTTTTATTAGCTTTTAATTAACCGAGTTACAGGAAATATTTTAGTGCTCTTGTTGAGACTAATAGGACTTTGTTGGGACTAGAGCTGTGGGTTTGGGCTTTTTTTGGTTGGTTGTTTTTAATTTGCTTGAAACATGAAGAGCAAAATTTGCAGTTCTCCCAGCTATTTCCCTTCTTCCCCCTTCAAATCTCCTCGACGCTGGCAGCATCCCACGGGGAGGAGGAGCAGTTCGGTGCCCTGCRGTGCTTTCTGGGCATCCTTGGCACTAATCGTTGTCTTCTGAGGCACCTGCGGTGTCTTGGAGGTTGATGGGAGCCTATTGCCTTTCAGAGGAGCTGTACTTTTCTGCCAAATCCCTAAAATAAATATGTTTATTTAGCTTTCTCCCTTGGCTGCTCTGATGGAAGGAACCTTGGTGACGCTTTTCACTTTTTCTCCAATAATAAAATAACCACACRTACCTGTAGTTTTAAAAATAGAGCTTGTGCATCCCCTTTTTTGCTTCTGCATCTTCTGTTCTGGTTGAGATCTCTCTGCTYGGGACTCCTGAACAGAGGGGGATGGCAATGTGCATATATATTTATATAATTCGTGCAATGCATGAATTTTGCAGTTCATAGGAACTATAGGGTCAGTTGGCTGGGGCTGGTGGTAATAACCGGGAATTGCACGYGGTTTTATTTAAAGGTGGATCTTGRTTTTGAAGGTTCTCCTTGAATTCARGAGCTCGTTAGTGCTCAGCTTCTTCTCCATAAGCTCCAAGTCTCTTCTCTTTGTTTAAACACAGGGAAGCAATGTTTTCAAAGGGAGGGAAGAGGGTGAGAAAGAAGTGTGGGTGCTCCTCTGAGATTGAGCCGATCCATTTTTATCTTGTTATATATCATTTTTACTTAATGCTGTTACATTATTTCAGCTGTGCTTGGTTTTCAGATTCGATGCAGATATGAAGTTGCTATAACAACATGATGATTCATATAATGCTAGCAACAATCTGCTGGGATTTATTTTTCTATCATGACGACTTARATGTTTTTGGTGGGGATTTCTGTCTATTTTCAGATAGACCACGCCATTAGCTTTCCGCAGTGATTTGCTTTGGATTACCTGGACTCAAGGTAGTAACACCTGTACTTGTGTGACAGCCCCAGAGATCTCAAAGCACTTTACAAAGGTCAGTACTGTTGTGCCAGAATTGGGATGGGAGATGAAGGCAGGGGGATGTGGGACCGGCCCAAGCACCTTCAGCGTGTCAGGTGTGCAACCACAGCATCTGGCACCTTGTACCTGTGCTTAGGTGGTTCTCAGTCTCGTTCCTTCCTGCAGAGGTACAGCTGATAAACAGATTATTTCTGAATTCCTCCTGATCCATGTCCTTTAAAAAATAGAGAGGCACKAGTTAAAAGCTCTTGAATTTCTCCTGGAAAAATATTGTTGAGATCTTTGTTACCACCTAAAGGTCCTCTGAAGTCACTGGGGAGTTACGGGGTAGAGCTAGAGGATTTGATTAATAAATCTGTTCCTTTTTGAAAAAAATTATTTTATTTTTTAAATTGCAGGCTGAGTTACCAAAAAYGCTTTTTTTGGGTCTTTTAATAGAAAAAATGCCCAGAATTAGGGATGACTGATTTTTCTGTGGAAGATGGCAGATTATACAGAAATACCTACTTCATGCCGATTTTAAGCTGCTGCTTCTTTGCAAAGAGCGGTCRTGATGGGAAATGTTTCAAGGTACCTCCAGACACTTTGTCAGCTTCTCAGTTCAAATCTGAAACTTAAGCAATGGAAATAAATGCCGTCAGCGTCCTGAAGCCTCGCACCGAGAGCTCTCTCCTCTCTCTTTTCTGCCCTAATGTTGAGAATTTCAGATAACACATCTGCAAATGGAGCAATGTGCCCTGGCACCTTTCTTGGAGTTTGGTTTTTTTCCAGTCTTAAAGATGAGATTATTTTTTTTTCTAAAGGAAACCTTTTGTCTTCCTGCTAACAAATTTAGGATTACTTGATGGGTGGTTTTTTTTTTGTTTTTTCCCCCATGTAGAGCTGTAGCAGGGCACGATGCCTTTTGGAAAAGTGCTGTTCCTCCTTGCAAAGTCCCGTGCTGATCTGAAAACCATCTGGAGATGGTAACGTGCTTTTGTCCAGCCTGCCTGTTGAGCTGGTGTCTCTTTATCTTGCCCGACAACAGCAATGCAGTTGATCCTGTAAAAAGGTCTGGGCTTTCTGTCCTGCCTAATTGTGTTAAATTGCATTTGCATCCTATAGAGAGCCACTTCAACATATATGTTGAAGCCTTATATGCATTTTTAAATTCATAAATGCCATCAGCGGAGTCTAAAGCATCAGATAACTGACTCTAAAGGCCTTGCTGAAATGCACTGATGTCTTTATGTCTTTGAGAGTTGCCTTCCCCTGTACTRAATCCCCATGTGTTGCTCTCAGCTGTATTAGGGGTAAGGAGGAATCATAACTGAGAAAACAGCCGGTGCTGGAAATGTGCCGAGGGGGCTGTAATACCTGTACAGCATCAAGTGAATTTTGCARTTTTGCAGGGGGTCACATTCTGACACCTGGCGTTGCAACTGTTGTAGGACTTCATTGCAGAGCAAGAAGCTGTTTTCAGATCTGTCCTCCTGCATCAGAGGAAACATCTTCTCCTGGTGCCTCTGTGCACGTGCCTTASCAATCCCCACTCCACTTTTTCAACGATTGGGTATTTGGGGACCACAATAAAAATGCAGTAAAAATGAAGGCAATGGAAAATATATGCCAGTAAATCATAACTTTTTCTGGAGGTGTGTTCCAGAAGTTTAAAGCTCATGAAGCAGGCAAACCAGCATAATATATGAGATATTGCAGGCATCACGAAGGGGTGTTGCCATCACTTCTTTCCTAGGCATAGCTTTTATTCCTTGACCACACTGGGACCTGATCCCACGCAGCCTCTTCCATGCRGCAAATCACAGATTTCTCCTCCCGTGACCTCCTTGGCACATGGGATGAGGACCTTCCTGTTTGGCTTGGTGGCTCCTTGGATGCTGTGATGGAATAGAGGAAACCTCCTTCTGTTATTCACAGCTGGGACAGTCCTGCAATTTTAGCTTCTGGTTCTTGCTACTCTTGCTTCTTTTTGCMTCGTCTGTGTTTTCTGATGGGCACGTTACAGAGCTGTGCCGGTGATGGTTAGTGTGGTACCGGTGGCCRGGGACAGAAGACAGCGTCTCATGCAGCTACTTGAGTGCACGTGTGGATTTCTGTGATGGGTAGAAGATGACTCCTCCTCTGAGTCATGCAATTCCTATTTCCTTCTATAGGCTGGTAAAATCAGTCGGGGGACAGGGAGGGAAGAAATGGAAAGTGTCTCAGTATTTCAGCAACCACTCCTCCGTGGCGGTTATTTTAGCAGTAGTTTGCATCTCAATTTCAACCCCAAAAGTATGCGTCAAGTGCAGGCAGCTGTGTTTGCTAAGCCAGAAGATGTCTGAGATTGTGTCAGTTTTCTTGCTGTGGCCCTGATAGTGTGAGGAGCCATGAAGGAATTGTCAACCATGTGGACGAGGGAGGTAATGTGAAAAAAATYTGTTGAGGTTGGCAGCAAGACCTTGGAAACGACTTGGCTTGCCATATTGGTGSCCAGTTGTTGAACAGGGTTTTCACAATGGGACGCTGACTGCTTTGAGGGCTGTGGGTCAGCATCTGTCCCCATGCTCCCTCTTATGGAGCTGCTCATCTCAGCTGGAGTTTCAGAGTCCTAAAGCCAGGTGTAGCATGGATATCAGGGTTTTGCTCTGGTCTGGTAGGGCAGCATTACACGTCTTGGCGCCATACCTCTCTATAAGGTAAGCAGTTGATGTGCATGGTGGGTGGAGGTGCTCTCACAGATGGTTCACAGAAGCTCCTTCTACTGAGGGATGCCCAACCTTGTGACATGTCATGGTGTTGTAGYCCCCGAACTCTGTGTTTGCTCCCACCTGCTCCTTGTGGTTTTTACTAAGGTCATTCCGGTTTTCTCCTGGCTTCTAGTTTTACTTCTCTTGTGTCAGTGTGGTGGCAAAGCCAGAACACGCATGAGGCCTTCAGCAATGTTTTTTGCGAAAACACTCATGGTTGCCTTTTGCTGCTCCAAAATATCGGGAAACCTGTCTTCTCCTGGTCCTCCCATGTCCATTTGTATCGGAGGATAACTGTTGTCCGTGTTCATGGAGGAAACGGTGCTCTAAAGGCAGCCTTGTTGTGTCTCAAGCAGCAGTTGGTCTGCTGGAACAGGCATGGTGGTGGAGCTGGAACCCTGCTTTGAAGTCAAGTAGCAGCAGAGYGATGCTCTTGCTGCTGCTGCTGCAAATGCAGCTTCCCATTAGCTCTTTCAGCTGTCGGGAGTCTCTTGATGTGACGCAAGGAAGTTTCCGCATGATGAATTTCAGGGAGCGAAGCGAGGCCGGGTGTACATTTTAATTTTAGTTCTKCATGTCGGAGATGCTTGCGAGCCCATCATATTAATTCCAAAAGCTCTTCGGTATTGTGGTTATTTTGCTGGAATAATACAGTGGGTTGACTGGGGAATAAGCAAGCCAAGCGGGAATTTGGGGAACAGTAAAACCAACCCTACAGACATAAGTTAGCCTGCACAGCCTGTCAGTAGCCACCTGCATATCTTCCTTGACCCTGTTGTTACCCCTAGGAAAGAGGTTCTGACCCTGAAGGATCTTTGTATCCTCAGTCTTTTGGACTGTTACTGTATTGGAAAGACTTCAGTTGTCCGGCTCTCTAGCTCAGCCATCTTCCACTGGTCCCATCTGCTAATTCATCCTCTAGGAGAAGCCAACTCGATGTCATGTCAGCAGCAACTGTTGTAAGCTATTTTCATGCCTAGTGCCTGGGCATGGCATAGGGGAAGGCACGGAGAATTCCCAGAAAGGCAGTTGAGTAATGAAAGGTGATGGGCCCAGACAGAGCAGAGAGATCTTCAGAAAAGGGCCCTTCTTCCTCCACTCTGGTTTCCACGCAACTGAGCTCTGACAGCATTAGAACTTCAGGTAACCTCCTTGTGGAAGCCTTTGCTTGCTCAAAAGGGGGAGCTGGTTGCAGTGCGCTTATGCCATTTCAGGCTGGGAGGCACGTGSCATCGGTACAGACAGTTGGTCCTCACAGTGCGTTTAGGACCATGCACGAAGCCATGAGGTGGCCCAGTAGTGAGGATGTGAACGTTGGAGTGAGGAAGCCTGGGGTGGTCTCTCTGCATCAAAAGCGTCGTTAATAATACAGGTGTAAAGAGCAGCGTCTTTGACTGTTGATTTGTCTTGGCACTCTCCTGGTTTTCACCCCAGAGGCTCTTTAGGTTTTGGGGATAGATCTTGGTTGTGTTGCAGATTGGGGATGTTCCGGGAGAACCCATCAGATGAATTCCTTTTAGATAGCAGCCGTATTGGACGTCATACAAGTGAGATGTAATCTGTGCCTCCATCTCGTGATTTTTGTTTTGGGTTTTTTTTTTTTTTTTTTTTTAAATAAATATTGTGTTTGTGTACTTGGATGGCATTTTCCATTCAAAAAGGGAGGGAAGGAATGAACGTGTCACCCACACCCAAGGTGCCGGGCACATAACTCAGGAGAATTACTCATAAAACTGCAACCTCATTATCCAACTATGAAGGATTTCTTCCACCAATTTCCTCAGTCTGGCCACAATCCTGAAATTAATCTCACCTAAACAGTCAGTAGCATTTCCTCTATCAGTACAGGCAGAAATTGTTTCGTTCTGTGGCTGAATGCTTCAGACAAAGAAGAAAAAAGAAAAACAAAAAATAAGCCCAAAGTATAACACTTAAGTGGGTGCATTCGCTCTGGGTTTCAGAAAAGGATGTCTCCTTGCCAATTCCAAGCAGATGATGGAGTGCCTCCCCTGGAAGCCCTGGGTGGATTGCCATGACGTTGTCATCATCGTGTGTATCAACATATAGGGGTTGAATCTGTTGCGACTTTGTTGGCCTCATTAGAACTGCTCTTCCTCCTGCCATCTGAAGCTTCGGTGTGTGGTTCTTCCAGCCTCCCTGCCTTTCTCGTTGAATCTTAACGCGTTTCCCTCTGTCATCTCCYGCACCCTGCTCCCAATCCTTGGCCATCACCACGAACGGCTGACGTTGCCCTTGGGCTCGCTCATCCTGGCTGAATGGCAGGATGCTTTTCATGACGTTTRCTTTCCAGATGGATCTCCCCTCTCCAAGTCTGCTGTTTTGCTCTGCTGGGGAAAACACAGCTGCCCTGGGGTTTGTTTTGCACGCGCGAGTGTAGGTGGAGCAGATTGGAGAAGACTCAGAGCACCTGGGYGACTGGTGAGCTGGGTGGTTGAGGTGGTTTCGTCCCTGTAAACATCTCAGGAGGAGGGGATAGCTTACCCTTTTGGGTAGCAGGTGGGATCTGGAGTTACTGTGCCTTTGTGGGCACTGGTAAAATGAACTGATTTTTGGATCTTGTTGCTTGGGAGAGCCTGGGTGAGGCTTCAGGTTCTTCTAAGTGCATGCTCCTGTATTTATTTCTCCTGATGGAGAATCACCTGGGTTTTAGCTGCTCTTAGCWCTGCCTTGCAGTAAACAGGGATGGTGAGCATGTGAGGGTTGARATTCAGACCTAAGTGCATCTCTCGCTGATGTTAAGATTCAGAAACCCAGGGATCTCTTACGTGCTCTTCATCATACTCTTCCTAAATTTCTGTTGCTGGAGTGGAAGAGGCTGGCAGCTGAGGTCACGAACTGCCAGCTCTCAACCCCTRCTGCTTGTTTTCCTTCCTAATGAAAGGAGGTGAAGTAAAGGTGCTTTGGGATGCCCAGCAGAAGAAGCATCCTTATAACCAGAGCAGTGATGGTGTTGCTCAACAAGAAGTTGGACCTAGGATGTCCTAGGCAACACAAGGCAAACTGGCAGGCTGCACATCACCTTGTCCTGCCCGTTAATCTCTAAGAAGCTCATAACATTTCTTCTGTCAGCTGCTGGCTATGGTTGCAAGCTTTTTGAAAGTTTCTGTTTGCCCCATGGGCTAGTTTTACCTTACCAAGAGTGCTGCTGGGGATGTCCCAGGTGTGRGATGCTGAAGAATGGGGTGGGGTACCCAGATTACCACTCATCTGCTAATGAAGACTATGGTAAACAAGAGGGGATGGAGGGGGAGGATTGAGCTGAGTTGCCTGATGGTGATTTTCATAGGTTACATGGGCAGGTGGTTGGGAATTACATCCTCTAGCTGTAACAACTCAGTAAGATCAATGTTTGCAAAACACGTTGCACAATTTGATCCGAGTCTTGATTAAACCTCTAGGCTGGTTGTCCCTCGCCTGAAGCGCTCGGTTACACCTATATTTGTTGTGCTACTTTTTGATGTTTCTCGCAGCCAGCAACAAGAAGCTGCTGATACAGGAGGGGAAAGTCTGCYGTCACAGTGTGTAATTGGCTCGGTATGTTTGCACAGAGGTCACCGAAGGCTGGGATTGCTGCCCTGGGCAGATAAAAATCATTGCTGCAATTTTATCTCTGAATTTTTCTGGCTGGGGAAATTGCATGCATTTTTTTTTTAGTGAGCTTTGTATATAGAGCACGCGTATAGGAAGTATATAGCATGTGTATAGGAAGTGTTTATTAATACCTTAAAAATACCGTTGTATTCAGCAAATGGTGACCAGAGCAGTATAGGAGCTAAACTCCGTGTGTGAAGAAAKGCTTCCTCATTAGTGTTAATTGAACAAAACAAGTAGGTGCATTAATTAAAAGGCCTTTTGTGATAACAGACTGATGAATGGACACTGCATTTTCTTTGTAATGGAGTAAATTAGGAAATASTGCATACTTAATAGCTGTTGCAAGGTAGATGGATATGTTAAGGAATCCACAATTTATCTGGCTAATGACATCTGGCTCATCTTGCATCATCCGAGTGCCCGCGGGTGAAACGATACAGCTTGTGGGTGCAGCTCTGGGTCGCATCTCGAAAGCTGCCCGGTGCTCAGCGGATGCAGGACCCGCCTCTTGGGGTTGCAGCAGCACTTTTTCCTTGCAGGAGAACTGGATGCTTTCATAGCCAAGAGGGGTTGTGTTTCTAGGATAGTCCTTAGAATAAAAGCTAAAAATGGAAGTTCTTACAAGGTGGGGTTGTGTGTGTGTGTGTGTATGGAAGCGCGAGAGAGGAAAAACCTGCTGGTGAGAAATGCGAAGATCTTGATTGAGTGGGGCTCTCTGTGTTCTCTCAAATTTGACATAAACTGAAATGCTTAACTGGATTGTGGCCAGAGTGTTCCTCCCACGGTAGGTTCAGGATCCTAAAGAAGGCAGGACAGTTAAATAAGTGATTCCCCTTTCTCATCGCAGGTTTTAATTTGTTATTTTTCACAGGTATCTTGCAACCAATTATAACCCTCCTCTGCTAATCTGGAAGTCTTAAAACCCTTTAGCAGCTTTAGAGTTTCATGTCCCCTTTCTTTTAAAAAGAAGATGCTGCTCCCATACTCAGCAGTGATGTTTTGAGAAATCAACACTTGCTTTTGTACCTGTTTGTACAGCCCAGCTCAGAGACTTCAGGTTGTTGCTGGACACCAGAGCTCATGGTGCTGATGGTGTCCGTGTCCTTAGGCGTGATAGTGAAATAGTTTTCYTCCCAGTACTAATCAGTTGTCTCGCTTTTCCTTCCAGATTAGAAGAAAGTCTTGTCTGACTGGGGGAACAGGACTTAGGAAGCAGTTGGTAAGAGCATCTCTGCAAGAGAGGGTCACCTGCACGTGGAAGGATGGGGCTCGGGCAGATGCAAATAAAATTTTGCCCTTGAGAAATGTTTTTTTTTCCTGGCTTTCATTTATAGAAACTTCACCCTGTTTTGGACTGAGTTGCAAAAAGGGAGGGCTGGTTTTTGAAAGTTTTGAGCTCCTTCTTCTCCAAAACAAAGCCTTCCTGAAGAGGTCTTTTATTCCTTCAGAGCYCTCCTCAAGCTACAACCCTGCCAGTAGTATTGTTTTAAGTGCCTGTGCTAATGTGATTAGAAATACCACTTGTCTAACTCAATTGAAAAGCCACCTGTTTACCTACTCAGGCATAGCTGGTGGTCTGGCTAGTTGTATTTTTTCACTCCCACATGCTTGGTTTTTGTGCCAAACCAGGCTGTACACAACCGTCCTACAGAAAGCTAGCGAGCAGGATTTGGTGATGCGTTGCTTTTCTGTGYGCTGATACGATGGCGAGGCTGGTGGGGGGGAATCCCTGTGTGTCATGCCTTAGCTGCASTGATATGAAGAGCAACCTTATCCAAGAGCTGTCTCAGAGCTGTGGCCATATTTTCGTGTCCTCCCCGTGGTGTTGTTGTGCTGGTCTTTTGATGGTTTCATGTCTTTGATCTCTAGAGCTAGCTGTGTGCAGAATAAAATGAAATACGGAGAATGGCAGTGTTTTGAAACACGTGTTCTTAAAGATGCCATGTAGAATTAGAATCATAGAATGGTTTGGGTTAGAAGGGACCTTTAAAGGTCATCTAGTCCAACCYCCCTGCCATCAGCAGGGACATCTTCAACTAGATCAGGTTGCTCAGAGCCCCRTCCAACCTGACCTTGAATATTTCCAGGGATGGGGCAACTACAACCTCTCTGGGCAACCTGTGCCAGTGTTTCACCACCCTCATCATAAAAAAAGTCTCCCTTATATCTAGTATGAATCTACCCTCTTTTAGTTTAAAACCATTCCCCCTTGTCCTATTGCTACGGGCCCTGCTAAAATGTCTGTCCCCAAATTCCCTGAAATCACCGAGGACCACGTTGTTCTGTAGGTCTTCGGGTTTGACTTCATGTTCCTCCTCTTGGAAACTCTGGCCAGGGTGAGTAGAGCCTTGTTGATCTCCTGTGCAGTGTSAAAGGCAAGCAGGGGAGTGCTGGTCCCATGCCACGCTGGTGGGATGTGCATGCATTCCCTGGATGCTCAGTGGACTGGGCCACTCTCAGGSGACTTGCCATCTGCTCCAGCAGCAGATTCACAAGCAGCAGCTCTCTTCTTAGCCAGGACAGCTGAAGCCAAGCTCCATTGGCTTTTCCGGGACTGTTCTTTCATTTTCCCTCCCATCTGATTTACCTCCACTTGSAGGTGTAGGGAGCGGCTGTGGATTTACGTGACCCTTCCATGGTGTCCCTTGAGACAGCAACTCACCTGCAAGGCTCACGTATGGGGAGAGAGCAGAGCTTCGTGTAATTTTCATCTTACCTGTGGCAGCACCGGTGCTGAATCAGTGGGACGGGTGCCCCTTTCARTATGGGTGATGTTTCCCTAAATATCAGTGCTTGTTGCCCCTGGATCTCCTTGCAGCAGTACTGGGTAAAGAGCATTAGTGGTGTTACTGCAGTCCTGAATAGTCCCCCAGCACCACTTTTGCTGGAGCGGGATAACATAAATTGTCCTCCTACAAGGATCTGGGCTGAAAACTAGAGGATTTGGCTTTCAGTATGAGCTAGTCGTGCCTGAAAACAAATTTTGCTGAAGGCGTCTTTTCTCAGCTTTATAGCTTTCCCTTTCCATCTCTTGCTTTGACGTGCGGTTTCTTCTGCGTGGCAGAAAGGACTGGCTGCGTGGGAGTATGGCCTCTGGGAGCTGCCTAGACCCATCGGTTAGAAAGCTGTAGTCAACCAGGTGGTGGGGCAGGTTGTTTTAGCAGTGAGGGGGCAAATAACCATTGTGGCATCTCTGTATCTCTGACCCGTCTTGCTCTTGCTGGACCTGGAGTCACAAGCCTGGTGCAGGGCGTTGTTTGGTGGTGTTAATTACGAAGAACGCCAAACATGACGAATGTGAAAGCCCCTTCGCGCTTTGAGAGATGTGTTGATGGTGTCAGCCAAGCCGTGATCAAGATATTTATCTCCCACCAGCGGCTGCGATGGTCCCTGGCTGCGTTGACAGTGTGTTGGCCCCCGTTGGTCTGTTGACCTGTCCAACTTCGTAACTGTTTCTGTGGTGTCTTTGTGCTCTTGGACACTTGCTGATGGCCCTCTCCCCACTGGTGTGTGTACCGTGGGTCTGGTGCTCTGCCTGTGTACATGCTGCGTGATGAGGATGAGGAAAGTGGGTGGGAACTGTTTGGGGAGCGTCACCCCAGCTGCAGGTTGGGTATGGGATGGTCTTGAAAGCCTCGCTATTTGGTAGCCACATATTGGTCCTTTGGGAGCAAAGCTACAGAAGGACATCTCTTGCAGCAGAGAGGCCATATCTCTTCCTGTTCGGATTTGCTATTTTTCATCTCCTGATACCCTTAAAGTCCAGGCAGCGGAGTTGTTTTTAGCTCCTTGATTCTCCCCGCCTGGGATCTGCGCTGAGCAAGCRCTGGTGAAGGCACTTGTGCTGGAAGGGGTGTACAGGGTGCAAGCRCAGCGTGCTCCCTGGCCCCAGCCCACGTCATCCATGTGGCCAAGTGTTTGCCAGAGGCTGCTGAGGTCTGGAGAGGCCACTCCATGTGAAGTACACCAGAAGGTCCTCCCTGGGGATGTTGTTCAACCGGCCTGACCCATGCTTCAGTCATTCAGGTGACACAAGTAGGAGGTTGACTGGGACAAGTAGGAGGTTGACACAAGGAGGAGGCCTGTGCCTGGATTCGTGTCCAGGTGGGAGCAGTGAACATCAGCTTCAATGTTCAAACTTTTCTTGTGTGACCAAGTGGTTTTCTTTCTTCTTGTCTCTGACTGGTCATTTGTGCTTTCAGGTAGAGGCGTGGTGATTGGAAAGATTGTGTTTATATCACTGCGTAAAAATACATATGCATGCACACAACCATATATGCTCTGGTGAGACCCCACCTGCAGTCCTGCATCCAGCTCTGGAGCCCTCAGCACAAGAAAGACTTGGACCTGTTGGAGCGGGTCCAGAGGAGGGCCACAAAAATGATCAGGGCGATGGAACACCTCTCTTATGAAGAAAGGCTGAGAAAGTTGGGGTTATTCAGGCTGGAGAAGAGAAGACTTCGGGGAGATCTTACTGTGGCCTTTCAGTACTTAAAGGGGACTTATAAGAAAGATGGGGACAAACTTTTTAGCAGGGCCTGTTGCGACAGGACAAGGGGGAATGGTTTTAAACTAAAAGAGGGTAGATTCAGACTAGATCTAAGGAAGAAATTTTTTACCATGAGGGTGGTGAAACACTGGCACAGGTTGCCCAGAGAGGTGGTAGATGCCCCATCCCTGGAAACATTCAAGGTGAGGTTGGACGGGGCTCTGAGCAACCTGATCTRSTTGAAGATGTCCCTGCTGATGGCAGKGGGGTCAGACTAGACGACCTTTAAAGGTCCCTTCGAATCCAAACTATTCTATGATTCTATGATATATGAAAGCTACCTTTGTTTGCTAAAGCAAATGGAGTTGTAACATTAATGTGTTGATGTCCTTGTTCTGCCCAGGTCATTGCTGGATCTTGTTGCATTTTCTCCTTATCCCTGTCCCTGTGATCTTTGCAAGTGTTGCCGTTGAACCTCACAAATGCTGTTTTCCATGTGAATACTGATTCTGTCTTTTAGGGGTGCTAAAGAATTGGTGATGGTGTTTGTTCAAGGACACATACAAAGGCTCAAAGCTAGTGATGTGGACTTGCTGGTGGACTTGGGCTGCTGTTGCTCTACTCCCAGCGTGCTGCTCCATATCCTCATCCTACGTGTGGTTCCTGGCTGTGGCGTTGCTCTGCGGGATGCTGTTCAGTGTGTATGGAAGGGAAAAGGAGCCATTATGCAACATCCTTGTCCCAGCTGTCAGCATGTGACGTGAACGGTGCGGTGACCCAAAAAAACTTCTCCCTGGGTGGGGAGGTTAATCTGGTACCTACCCATGGCTGCCTTCATCTGGATGTCCTGATGTTTAGCATTCAGTACATCACCCACCTTAGAGCAACGGGCAGTGTCGCCAGGCTGTTGGAATATTTTGTGTTTTCTCAAACCAGTTTCTTGGCCAACGTTTCAGCACTGGAGTGGTTTCACCCCTGTGGTGGTCCCTGCTCAGTGAGYGGGGTTGGCTTCACCTCTGCAAAGCCTGCGGCTCCCGTCTTGCTGCTTTTTCCCTGCATCTCAAYGCTTGCATTCCTGCAAGCGAACAAGATAACCGCCGCGTCGTTTCTGTAGCAAACCCTCCTCAAAGTGACAACCGTGGGCAAAAGTGTGTTGATGTGGTGCGTTGGGATTGCTGATTCACTGGGCCGTCGTCCTCATCTCCTTAGCATTGAAAGAGTTGCCACTCCGAGCTTCCTCGGTTGTCTTTCTTGAGAAACGCYGCCTCCGAGTAACCCGGGATCTGCACAAATTCCCTGGTCTTCCCCAAAGAAGTAGGAAGGTGTTCTCCCGCTTCAGCAGCGTGGTTTGGGTTTGGCAGAGCAGGGCGTGCAACTAGAGGGAAAGCTTTCCATGCTTGGATGCAAACGTTGCTGTCTGGCCGCCGGAGGTGTCTGCCATGCACCGCATGGGAAGAGGGTTTCTTGTGTTTTGGGAATGCTCCTCAGATGAGGAAAACCTGGGTGTTAAGAAAGGATTTATCTTTTTTTTTTTTTGAGATGCGGGGGAATATGGGGAAGTGCAATTGTAGTTCTTGCAGTAGCTATGGCTAAGGACAGCTCCTGGATGTTTGTCAACTTCAAAAATGAGCTTAATCTCCGCTGCTTATTAAGGGGTTGATGAGAGCTTTCCTGCGCTGTGCAGGTGTTTGGACCAAGCACTGGCACGTGAAAACRCGTGAACTATGGAAATCCAATGTTGTTCCCACTTCTCACCCTCCTGCAGCATCATGAGTCTGCYGGTGGCTGCCACCATCACCTATTTTCCATGTCCTCTTTTGCAGCTYGGGTGGGATGGGGGAAAGATGAGACTGTCCTTGCCTTCCCTCTATCAAATGGCTACCAACTTCAGGTTGGGATTTATGACGGGGTTGACGATTTAGCTTTATTTATTTATGTAACCATTTTTTTAAGAAGTAGAGGGATTCATTTTTCTCTTTTGACCTGGAATTTCCAGAAACTCAGGCTCCCCTATCAAGAGTGGGTGCCTCCTTGTCTTAAAAGCAAAGACATCTGTGCAACTACCTTAACTTCTGCAGCGAGCTGCCAATGAATCTGTCCTGTGTCAGGCCAGACTTTTTGGCTGCAGCCTCCGTTTTTCAGGGCACATCAGTGTATTTTGAATTATCTGCATCCCTAGGCCTTACAACTTTTCGCTCCCCGTTGCCAGCTTTGGATTTTTTTGTGTGTGTTTTAAAAACACCTCCTCCACACACGGGCAGGTTTCTCTGCTGGTTTGGGACGGCAGCCAGCGTTTCTACAGCTGGTGCGTTGAGTGTCGTGCGAGGTTTCTGCAAAAGAGGCAAATCCAGATGTCCCCTTTTTTTTAAAGCAGCGAGGAAGGAGCTGATGTGAGTTACTTCTGCATTTAGAGATCCAAAAGGGCGAGTGTATTTATCTTCTAGCTGAATGGGGTGGCAGCTCTCCAGCCTGCTTGCTGCAAATTCGAGGTTATTTTATGGAGCCGTGGTGGGGATCTTTCCTCTTTTTTCTCTCCTCTCACAGTACGCAAGGATGGAGATACCGTGTGCGGGGTGGTGTTAGGACAGGTGTTCTGAGGGATGTGGATCGCAAGGATGAAGAACTGAGTGTAGGTTTGGAAGAGGATTTTGTTGGCAGCTACAGAGCAGAGGGAAGGGAGTCTGGCAGTGATTGCACAGGAATGGTCTCCAGAACCCAAAAAATACTGATCCAGCATCAAACAGTAAGACAAGGAAACTCTGTGGCACTAYTCAAATCTGTTTTTATAGTAATTCCAAGGGAAAAGGCATCACTCTTTTCTAAAATGACAATTTTTCTATGAAATTTGAAATGCTGGTGAAACTTTGAAATCCTTGGTGGCTTCCTAGCTCCACTCCTTTTCCCCCCTTCATCTTCCAGCCATGTACAACCCATAGCGAGGAAGGAGCGTTCRTAAAATCAAGCAGCACAAAGGTAATGAAGAGGAGAGGCAATGACATGGTGCCTGTCATTGAGGGAGAGGATTTCTGCATTTGAGGGTGGTTTGAATCAGTGTTTGCTGTTTCAAGGCAGTGCTGCGGGTTGGCTCATGTCATCAATCCTTGTCTCCTCAACAATATAATTGCCTGAGATGATCTACTCTGGCTCAAGCTGGCCAGCTGGGAAGGATCTTGTCTTCGAAACTTTTGAGTTAGAAGTATATTTTGAGTTAGAAAGAAATTCACTCTGTCTGTTTTGAGAGAGCAGCTGGGAAGCAGAATAAAGAAATCCTTCATTTTTATTGGGAAAGGAACAAAAAAAAAACCCAAATACGGAAAGAAATAAAGAAAACCTGCAAACAGAGTTGAAAAGGCTCAACTTCAGTACTGTTACGTGTGAATATTATTCTGAAGCCCTCGTTGGGATCAAAGCATCTTTGCCAAATGCAAAATATTGTCTGTGCCTGCCAGCGTTGCTGCTTCTCAAGAAGATGCAGTTGTTCAGTAAGTAGTTACAATTTTTGGAGAAAATACCTAGAAGTGATTAAAAAGTAATTTAAAATATCTGTGCTTTCCCATTAAGCTTTTGCTAGTGGCATTAAACAGTCTGTTTCTTCCCCTGCGCTTGTAACAAGCCTATTGTCACGCTGTAGGCATTTTTATGATAAAAAAAATAACATCGTGTATCGACCAAAGCTCAGTTAACTAAAGCAAGTGGAAGACCTCCCTTGGCAAATAACAACCTGCGGCTGGGGATGTTGATCTCTTTAGGGATTCGTAAATTCAGCATGTCAGTGTATTTTTAAGTAACTCCTTACAGTGCCAGTTAGGGAAAGGGTGTTATTTCCATTCTTTCCCTGTCCTTTAAATTGGACCAGGAAAACCATGTGTTAGATTTTTTTTCTTCCAATTGCAATAGAGCAACAATGATAACAAAAAAAAAAAAAAAGGGGGGGCAGTAAGCAGTTGGGGCAGACTGTGGAATTGAGGGGATAGAGATGTGTTAATACTTTCCTGGGTCTGAAAAATGCCTATTTTGCCCATTAAAGGAAGAACAAGGTTGCAGCTCCAAAAGCATTTACCGTGTATTGTACCCATGTAATAATATAGTGATATAAGTTATATTATAAGAGCTTGCACGAAGAGCTTGAAAATGCTCAAAACCCCTCTGGATGGTGTCTGGAGGTGCTGCTTTCWTTGGGTATTTGAGGCAACTTTTGGGTCACATTTTTTTCGCAACCCGCTTGGCCTTTTCTTAGCGTTGTGTTTTTCCAAACCGCACATTAACTCAATGGAGTCTCAGTGGAGTGAATGGTTTCTTAGAGTCAGCTAGATCTTGTTGGTGGAGTTGGACTTTGTTAGACATGGGGGGTGTCCTGAATAAAGCCATCTGCAGGACTGGGCTTAGTGGGGTTGTCCCCAGTGACTGCTATCTTCAATCTGGAGAGGACTCTGGACTTCAGCTCCATAGGAGTCCTTGGACCTGCCTTCCTTGAACCTCTTCTGTGGAGAAAAGTTGGCTGAAGGCAACAGACACTTCATYATAAGCATTGACATCCCTATTGGCTGTTACGGTAAACGGATATTTTTCATATGCCAATGGCTTGATGTCTCGTTTTCAGATATCATCTCAAAGCCTTTTTTTTTTGTCTTCTCTTTTTGCTTCCCTAAATAATACCTGAAGGAAGAAATAAACTTGGAGGGTGCTGTCATAGCTGCTGTGCAAGGTGCTATATCAATAAGGCTGTTTTGGACAGCATTGCTTGCCCTGTTGGTGCAGCCATTGGTTGGTTTGTTGGCTCCCAACCTCCAAACACTTTCTGGCAATTTGGTCCTTTGGCCAGAGCCACTCTTCTAGTTAATGAAATCTGAGGGCTATTATGCTGAAGTGCTGTCCTCCTCCACCAGTGCTCCCTCTCTTGCCCTTACTTCTTCTTCAGATGTGTTCTTTCTTCTTAGGACAGGGAGACTTCCCAGTGTCTACAGTGAAGTAGAAGTGAAAGCAGGTTGAACAAAGAAGCTCAACGTTGGAAAGCTYTACAAGACATGAAATCCTGTTCTTGCACAATGGTGGTTCCCAAATGCTTCTTCTGAACCCCCAGCACATACTGTTGGGCCGTGCTTGCATGATGGATACCCATTGGGCTGTGCTGGACGTGGGAGTCAATGCAGCGGGGSGTTTTTAGAAGACGACGGTTGAAATGCTGTTCCTTGGCTGATCTGCAATTTGCCCAGACCTGCTCTGTACAGGCCGGTGGCCTTGGCTGAGCTAAGTGGTCTAGTTGGCATAATTTCTCTTTTCTCTCACAACCACTCCTATGCATGACATCTCTGATAAAGAGCTCAAATTGTCTTCTAAGAACTGTATTTACAATAAGCTATGTAATCTCTGCTGCTGCTATAGGGTGGCCATAATTAAAAGCAAACCACGAGAGTTCACTGTCTAAATTAGCAGGTAATTACATACGGTGAAAGAGGAATGGGGCGGGGGGGGAGGAGAATCTATAGGCTGGTGGGTTATTTGCAATATACTCTAATAATTTTATTTTGTAATCTAATTATAAGAGAACAAGGGGAGGAAAAAAGTTGGGTAGTATTCAGAGGAGCTGACTCACGGTATTGAAAGGATAAACAATTTTCTCCCTTGAAAAAAAATGAGTGTGTTTTGAAATTGCTTTTGAAACTTAATATTTACAGGACTGAAAACTGGTAGACTTTCTATTATGTCATARCTAATCTTGACGGCAAAGAACTTTCTGACTTTGTCACACCCAGTTAAATCAGATTTGGCAAWGCTGTGATGGTGTTTGTAGGTATCTAATGTTAGCCAAGGAGAAGTGCGCTGGCAGAGACCCATGCTATGAACCCACCTATGATTTTCCCATGTTTCCTGCAGTAGCATCTCCCTCTAATGAGCATAAAGCAAACAAAATCCCAACTTTTGAAAAGTCATGACCTGGATAAAACTAACCTTAAATTTTCTGTCTTTTATGATTAAGTTCTTCTGTGGCTTTTTTGTCCTGTTTCGTGCTACAGATGTTCTGAGGAAACACTGAGCTTTGGTATAAAAAACAACCCTGTGTTTGTCTTAAAAACTCCAGATCTGTTGACTTAAAGTAATGACACCTTTATTTTAATACAGTAAATATATACATGTCCAGCAGACCTTTAGATAACGTAATAGCTTTACTGGTGGCACTTAATCTCATTCCTGAGCAGAGGAGTAAGCTATAGGGCTGCTTTGTTTTTAAGTGCATGTAGTTGTATGAGCTTTTCAATCCCACKGCTCATGTGGAAAACTGGGAGGGTTTGTCCCCTATGGAAAGACATCAGTGAGCATGTGAGAGAGTTAGGAAAAGAGTCTCAGGAGGTTTAGAGGAGAGTATCCACTCTCTTTATTTTTTAGTTGGCAAGAGTTTGGCACTATTGTGGATTTTGTTGCTACTAGTGAATTTTTAAACTTGTTGGTAAAATCTCATTTTCCTGTGTGTCCTCAGCCAGCACCTTGGATATCTTACAATTGGGGTAATGATCAAGGCAGAGTTATTTCAGGTTATGCCTTTGTGGTTGCATCTACAGGTCCAGATCTTCGTGTTCTTCTTRTTGGAGCAGCCCAGCTCATGGGAAATAACTGGGCTGTTAATAGTGTGTTAATTCACCAGGTGCATGTTCATCCACTGGTGCTTAAATGGATGAAGACACTTAAATTAAGTGTCTTCAGCACTKCCAAGCTGAAAGCAGCACTGTTGCAGCATTGAAAAAAATCTGTTGTTGAAAAGATGTCTTGGTCTGCTTGATCTCTTCCATGTTTGTGATGGACACGGGTCCATWGCTTGTTGGCTGTGAGGAACCTTGCTAGTTCTCAGCCTGCAAAGAAGCTCCTTTCCTGACCTAGAAATGCAGCCCTTACATTAGCCATTCACCACGCRTAGTCTGATGAGGCACATTAAAAACTGAACAGGACTTTAATCAGTTTTTAAATGCTATAGCTCCTTGCCAGCCCTGCACTCAGTATGAGGGAAGCAGCTCTTGGCAGTGGTGGATGAGGGCAGCTGTTCTGCCTGGACTTCTGTGGCAAAGTGCTATTTGATGAACTCCTTTGCTTTTGGCTAGCGGCAGCGCGTGCTCCACAAGTTTAATTTTGCTCAGCCTCCGCGATGTGTTGAACCTGGTGTCACTTGGCTCCATGTCGGAGGTATTTTATCTTCTCCAACTGAGGAAGAATGGGCTGAGTGAGGTGGTTGGAGGTGCTGAAGGAGATGCTCCGAGCTGAACATGCAGCTGAAGCCACCACCCGCCGTTGGACTCCCAGGCATCTGCTCATTGCCTGCGTGGGCCAGGAAGGACTGTCCACCCCTTATGCTTCCCTTCAGACATTGGTTGTCTCTCTAACTTTCCGCCTGCATAACACAACTTGGCCACTGCTGCCTCGCAGTTGGACAGACCATAAATTTATATAAGAGGAGGAAAGAACCCAACTCCTGTGGGAGGTCTAAGGCTGTGGATTTTTCTCTTTCTGAACAAATTTCTGGTATGCAGACCTCTCACCATTGTCCGGGCTTCCCTGTGTGCTCAGCAGAGATGTCTGGGCTGTAGCCTTGTTTTTCTTGGCTCTTTGCCCAAAGTAATTCATGGGCCTCTAGGGTGTCTGGGAAAGAGAAGCTGGAAACTGCTATCCTAAGTTTCAGTGCCCAAAAGCTGAAGAAATACTGTTGTTTTGGGACKGGTGTGATTATGTGCCAGCATGCTTTGGTGCATCTGTTGTACTGCTGTGGCTGTTGCCTSTGTGGTCCAACCTCATCATCTGGGCATGCTGGTGGGGGTGCTCATCCTTAATGTCCGTCACCTCACATTGGTTGAATCTGCATTTTGCTCTTCCTGTGGAGTTGGGRTATGGTGGTTTGCTGACCCTTTACGTGTGGGAGCGCCCGTAGCAGGACTACGTTTTGGGATATCTGATAATTGGTCATGGTTGGGCATTGCTCTGGCTGTTAGTAGGATGATCTGCAGAGAGCTGTGTGAAGTGCAGCCTAYAGCTTTGCTGTTTTCTCCTACCGGTGCTCCATTTGAGATCTYTCTGTAGGACTTTGGGTCTTTGGGCAAGCTAAGGGCTTGCTGTTATAGCTGTGCCTTGCTGCTATAGCTGKGCCATGCAGCTGTACTCTTAGCTGTAGGGAACGGCTGTTGATAGGGCACCTTTTGAAATAGTCACATTTAATAGCAATTCAAGGCACGGCTGAGCTCTGAAATGCCATGGAGAACCTAAACAGTGGAAATAGAGTGACAACATAGCTAAAACTTTTTGGCTTTTGTTCTTATTGAGCTATCTGGCTTTTGTATGTTGACTGGTCTGCTTGCTTGGGCTGCTGACATTCATCTTCTCTCTTGACTGTCAAATTCAGTGTAGTGGAAATGTTAATCCTGACTACGGTCACAAYACAAAGAATGATCTTCTGGTAAAAGCATATATAGAAGCCGTCATATGAATCTGTTTGGGTCTGAAGAACAAATCTGTACGTGATGCTGTTCATGTTTGCTCATGTTATGCTATGAAGTCTCATCCCACCAGGCTGTGGAAGCTGGTTCATGTTRTCTCCTCCTTCTACAGAACCTCCACAAGACAACTTCAGAGGATCCTCCTCCTTCTTAGTTTGTGGAACAGGGCTCCCACTGGGATCGAGGGGTTTTTAGTGGTCATATGTGGTGTGTGAGAAGAATGGCCTGATTTCCTACCACATCTCCAGTCTGGGCTAATCAACATCCCCTTGTTTGGACTTGCCAAAGGCAAGTCCTCTCTGAGGACTTGCAATACCTCTCTGAGATATCCCTCAACAGTTTGGAACGTGGAGATGTCCTTTATTGTCCTTTATTTCCAGGCCATAACTGTGTAGGATCTAAGTCATAATCACAATTCCTTGAAATTTTAAGCAGCTATCTCATTCTGCTTGATCTCCTGTATGTGCTGTCACGTCTGCCTGTCAGGGTGTTCCCTGCTGAATTGGGGCTCCATGTTGCTACAAGATTTTCTGGTCCCCTTTCATAACACCTTCTCCTTTCCTTCTCCCTTGCCTTCCATTTGCATGACCTTAAAGCTGTTTCTTTTTTTGGTGGCTTTTCTGAGAGCTTGGACTGTCCTTTGTTCTTCTTTCARGTCCAGTTCACTCTGGGTAAGGCAGAGCTGAAGGCAAAATTGCTGTCACTTTCTGAAGTTTGTCTTTTGTGTCCAGGACGCATTTGTAAATGGTGACATTTTGCTGGCTCCATGTTATATGGTGAGCAGGAGAGCTATCCTGCCTGCAGGGTTGTCCATGCAAACTCAGCAACATCTTGCTAGACCTGTGCTGGCATCATTTACCTGTTAAAAGTAGTTTGGGAATCRCTGTGTGGTCTGTAGAGCAGTACTTTGCCGGAGGAGAAAAGTCTCAGTGCAGACACGGATGGCAAAGATTTCTGTGCCAGTGGTGAATGTGGAGTGTCAAGGAGGGACAAAACCCTAACCAGTGTCTTGCAGGTCTCCAGGGTGGTTTTTCTATTAGTGCATCTGGTGGGGCTGAAGGAAATATTTTTGATTAAGTGACGGTCCATTTTGGTGAGATCTGCCATAGGAAGGGGAGCAGGGGCCTGACGTGAAATACCTTATGTGAGGGCTAACATCTGGAGTGGAACACTTTTGTGTGCCACACATTTTTTTTTACTGCTTTTTGGATGGATGGGCTGAAGGACAAATGGCTCAATGGATACTGTGTGCTCCCAAGTCAGCAGCGAACTTGGAATAGTACACTAAGTTTGGGTATCTAATTCTGGAATTAAATTCTTCCAATCCCAGGACCCACACGTGTCACTCCAGTTGGGTGATGCTCCAACTCTTGGGTGATGCTCCAACTCTGGTTCTTCTATCACAGAGAAGGACACAGCCTGTAAAACTGTCCCAGTTGCTCTAGATGGAGCCTGAGCGTGTCTGAATTGTGCTCTCCCACCCAGGGAAAGCGTGTCAGGTTCACGGAGGCACATCTGATGTGTACATGYGCCGTTGAGCATCTGACCTCTGCTGCTCTTCTGCAGAAATATTTTGTCAGGACTCCCCCCCCCGTATTTGATGAACAGTTTGCGAACTTCAGAAGCATTTGATTGAATGATAAGATTTACCTCTGAAATGGAGCTTTTGTGTATGAACAAACCTGTGTTGGGATAGCTGGAAGGAAAGCTCATGCCACCAAAGTCTTTAAAACTATGAACCTGGTATCCTCCCTTCACCCCRATTTCTCAGGTGTGACAAGCTTGAAAGCTAGAAACCTCTCTCTGACTGCACAGTAGACATGACACGGCGAATATATTTTTGGAAAATGAAGAACAATTGGTTTGTTACTGAAGAGAAAATACTACTGATGCTACATTACTGGAGGAAGTCCCACTGTTGCTTTTTTTTTTTTTTTTTCCCCCTCAGAAGCGACAGAATTTACTACTCTGTTAATGTGCTGAAAGAAAACAGTAATAAATTAGTCCCTGTAGCCAATCATACTTGTACTACAGAAATGCTCATATTTATGAGAGTGGTCAAACATGCAATAGTGTCCAGAGATGTATGGCAGTGTTCACAATAGACCATAGCACTATATGATTTATCACAGTGCACTACATAGCAGACTATAATGTGCATTGTAATTAGCGTAATGTACCTTGTAATAGCTGTGAAATAAATTCTGCACTGAAGCTTTCGGCCCTAAAACACAGGATCTAATACAGATTCCATGAAGATAGAGGGRAAAAAAAATCATCTAACATCGTAAAGGCCTACGGGTGAAGTGTGAAGTACATGCATACATAATCCATAGATTTCAAATTTGTGGGCAAAACGTCTGTAACTTTTGCATTGGGCACCCGTTTTCCTTCCATGACACAGAGCTTTTCTCTGCCCCATAGGCTCATTCTTCCTGTGCCAACTCAGGTAGGACTGGTAAGTGCTTATTGATTAATTAATTAGCCAACCCTGTGTCTTTGCTTGCGTCTTCTTGGTGTGGCTCTTTTTAGCATTTGGTAGTTTTGGAGAGAGGATGACTGAAGATCATGTTTCAAAGCTCTGTGGGCACCTTCTAGTTCCTTATCTCTGTTGCAGCTGGTATTTAAGTGTACTAAAAGACATCCTTTTCAGGTGGGAGTGGGTCTCCACATGGACTTCTAGAACATCTTCTGGTGCATTGCTGAAYGATGCAGCCAAAACGAGCATTTTTGGTTTTTTACTGTCGGAGGTCCTGTATGAGCGTCAGGTACTAATGTTCCCAGTTCATACTGGGAACTGGGTACTGGGTCCTGAAGGGCTTTCACCGTGACGTGGTGTTGAGAAGGACTAAGCTCAGACCTTTGAGCTTTGCTTCCCGGCTGAGGTGCCCTCCGAGTGCTTGGGGAAGAAGGTTCCTAGCTGATGTAGGATGGAATTTATTTCATTACTCGYTATCTTTGTATCTAGTGTAAAGGCATGCTTCACTTTTAATTTTTATGAGGAGCCTTTATTATTCAGATTCTTAGKAGGACAGAATTTCATTTTTGGGACTAGTGCTGTGTTGKTTTTTTTCTTTTTCTTTTATTCTTCTCTCACTATCTGGGTTTCACTCCATGGATCATGAGTATTTGATTGGGGGTGGAAGAGTCAAACGAAAGCAAATTTATTTTGTCTGTCAAACTTCCTCTTTATAATACTTTTCTCTATGTAAAAGATGACAGAAAATCAATCTCYGGGTTAACTTTGCCGTTATGCTTGTGGCAGCTCTTGCTCAATGATCATTATTTTTTGTTTGGTTGCATTTTATTCTTTAATGTGTTTTCAAATACATCATCAAATAACAATACTTGCGAAGGAGGAGATCCTCCTTCCATTTGAAGGTCTGAGTGCAGATGTGAATTCCTATGGCCTTTTTCTAACCTTTTGTGATCATGTTGTACTGCATTTCTTAGAGAGGGATACCAGGGGAAGGAGTTGAGTGACGGTCAAGAATGAAGAACAATGATATTATATTGCAGAATGGGAGGTGTCTTCTATGTTCTATTTCAAGCAATAAATTTGTGAAAGCTTCTTCCAAATATCCTTTAGTTTCTGCTCCAATTCTACTAACTTTCTTTCCCATCCTGCCGCTCTTCTTTTGCCTTTTCAGATTCTCTGTCATCTTTGTGATGGACTGTGAAAGYAGATGCATGGTTGTAAGTGAAGTGAACCGAAACATGAATTCTTAAAACTACTGTTCCATTGATGTAATTCATTTTTTCCTGCATGCTTTAATTCAATACAGGTTCTTCCATACTATAATTTTTAATTTTAATAGACTTTTTGAGAGCCTTTATATTTGCAGAGTTTCTGATTCAGAAAAAAAAAAAAAGAAATAAAAAAAAAAGTGGGTATTGCTGAGATTCTAACCTGAACTGAATGGACTAGTCACTTTTAATATAATTTGTAGTCAAGACTTTGCAGGACCTTCTCATTTACCCCCACATAATAAGCACTAAAYGTTAACTCCATGCTTTGAGATATTGATCTGTAGAGACTGGGGAAAGTGATTTTTGTTGAGAGAGTATTGGAGAACTGACTGATGGCAAAGGGTGATGAGCAGGACTCGGAGCCAAAGTGAGCCCCACCAGCAAGAAGGCACAAAGGCCAGTGATTTAACCCCTGCTTGGTTTACTAGAAGGTCATTCTTCTTATAAAAGTCCAAACCAGTGAATTTTAAGCCCAAACTCATTGAAGGACCTAAATACGAATCTGAACGTGAGTCAGCAGAGTGTCATTGTACCAGAGAAGGTCAACCACATCCCATGTTAATAACAGCGTGGCCAGCAGGAGGAGATGATCCTTCCCCTCTGTTTGACACTTGTGAGACTGTGTTTGCACATAGTGTCCAGTTTGGGGCTTCCCAGTAAACTAAAGACATTGGTATGKTGAAGCACCTCCAGAGGAGGCCACCAAGGTGTCTTAGAGTTGGAGCCCAGGACATATGAGAAGGGGTGGGGAGAACAGGGTTTGTTCAGCCTGAAGAGAGGAGGGCAGAGGGGAGACCTTATTTTTGTCTCCAGCTCACCATGACTGTTTTTGAAGACTGGAGCAGGGACCTGGGGAGCATGTGAAGTATCCATCCTTGGAGATACTCAATGCTTAACTGGACGAGGCCTGAGCAACTCTAACTGGAGCTACTTTGAGGCGGAGGATAGACATAGAGACTTCCAGAGGTTGCTTCCAACCTAAATTATTCCGTGACTCTAAGTTTGTGTTATTTCRGGCACAAATGTCAGGATGTTCCTGCCCCATGGGGTGAATCTGGAGAGATTTACCCAATGTCCAGTAGGAAATTGCTGGTCTCTAGAACTCCTCCGATGGTAACTGTGAAATTATCCTTCTTTCAGTTCGTGCCTTAAGCTATTGAAGAGATTTATTTCTTGAAGAGCTATTTCCAGACTGGGAGTTTCAGTTCTGTAAGTAGGATTGGAGRCTGGGTGAAAATGTGTCTGTTGGGGTGATGAGACAGCAGTCAGAAAACGGGTTATCAACACAAAAGAGACGTCTTCTGTAGAGTGATCCGGGAACTGATTATGTGCAGTAGCATCCATCCTCTTGCTCCAAGACTTTTGCAATCAAATTATATTTAGCACTGGCTTCAGATGTGTCCCATTGATCTTTGTGGTGAGTGCTGGTTGCGTTTGAATTTGCAGGTCTAAAAAGCTTCTTGTGGTGTCATGTTTTGTGGGTTTTTTTGTTTTTTTTTTTTTTTCCTTAACATGAAGGGTCATACCAGTTTCTGTAAAATGGCAAGCTAAAAATCTTACGCGTTACCAGCTTTTCAAGATGTCTCAGCTCTTGTGGAGATGAACTGCTCTCCTAAAGGTGTTACAACTCACTTCTGAAATTGGAAACCRCAAGATTTTCTTGAGAGTTCTCCCTTCTCCAGCAATGATTAATTACTGCTGCTGTAAATGGATTGAATGCCCTGATGTAAATCCAAACACGTGCAGACCTTTGCTCATCTTTAATCATCTGCTGTCCAGTGCCGTGGTGGAATAAATTATTATTGTTATTATAAAAGCTAGAATTAATCCTGCTTGTGACCAAGCCTCGTAGCCAAATTTTTATTTTTATTTTGTTTTCCTTGAGACATAGCAGTCTTTTTTTTTTTTAATGTCTACTAATATAAATGAAATTAAGAGTATTTGCAGTGGTACTGTAGCCATACAGTTACTGCTCATTGCAATCTGATTGCAGTGGTTTCTATTTGAAATGACCCAAAACGTGATAGCTCTGTGTATGCTTCCTTTTGGTCTTGAATATTCAATTTTTAAGCGGACACAGTCCTCCTTTTCCTTCTTCATATCGCTTCACTCGATGCATTGGCAAGAGCTGGTATGAACACGCAGGTATTTTGTCCTGATGAGATATTTGGCAGGTCTTTATTAGCCTTTTCAGTGTCATTCTCCTGATGCGAGCCGAGGATCAGTAGCTGGGTTATTTTAGGGGACTTGTAAGACAAAATATAAGCTGCTTTGGTTCCCTTTCTTCCTCTGTGTATGCACAGGCTACATTGTGGAAGCCGCTGGAATTATATCTCTTAACAATATAGCCTTTCATCTTTTTCAAACTGTAATATATATATAATCCGACTGGTTGGTTTATTACATTTTTGTAGCTGTCAAATTTTTCCAAAGATTAGACTGGGAGAAAAAATGCCTTCAGAGTGAGATCTATGAAGGTGTGAAACAGTCTCCGAGCAGAGGCACTGGTAGCACCGTGGCTTGAGTTACTGCAAAGTGAACAGTCTAGAGGATGGCAAAATACCCCCTGGGGGCATTGATGTCTGGGCAACCTGGCTGGAATGGATTAGCTCATGCTGGGGGTCATCTTCTCCAGATGCAAGTGCTCACAGGATGGATGGGTCCTGCTGGGAGGAGAATTGGCTATTGCCAAGGAGTCTGTTGCATTCACAACGTCTCTGAGATGTGTTTCCTATAAAACAGCTTAAGCCTTTATGTGCTAGTAGACTGCAGGGTGCGTTCCCATTTATTGATGGTTTCTAAATCGCTAATTACTGATATTCCCTTGCTTGTTTGAAGGATCTAATTGCCCTCTCTCTGGTGAGACCTTATTGGGGCCTTTCAATACTTAAAGGGGGCTTATAAGAAAGATGGAGACAGACTTTTYARCAGGGMCTGTTGCRAYAGGACAAGGGGKAATGRTTTTAAACTAAAAGAGGGTAGATTTAGACTAGATCTAAGGAAGACATTTTTTACAATGAGGGTGGTGRGACACTGGCACAGGTTGCCCAGAGAGGTGGTAGTTGCCCCATCCCTGGAAAYATTCAAGGTSRGGTTGGAYGGGGCTCTGAGCAACCTGATCTAGTTGAAGATGTCCCTGCTGATGGCAGGGGGRTTGGACYAGATGACCTTTAAAGGTTCCTTCCAACCCAAACCATTCWATGATTCTGTGATTTTACGATATTATTCCCTAGTGCTTCTGTGTGGTCTTTACCTGTTTCTCAGGTAGGCAGCTGAGACAGAGTTTGCTTAAAGCTCAGTGTTTTGTGGCAGAGCTGGCACGGGTAGCACGTCCTCACCCCTGCCAGGCAAATGAGCTGGTGTCTTGGTTTAACCCCAGCCGTCAACTAAGCCCCACGCAGCCACTTGCTCACTCCCCCCTGGTTGGATGGGGGAGAGAATCAGAAGAGTAAAAGTGAGAAAACTCATAGGTTGAGATAAAGACAGTTTAATCGGGAAAGCAAAAGCCGCGTGCACAAGCAAAGCAAAACAAGGAATTCATTCACTACTTCCCATCGGCAGGCAGATGTTCAGCCATCTCCAGGACAGCAGGGCTCCATCACGCGTAACGGTTACTTGGGAAGACAAAYGCCATCACTCTGAACATCCCCCACTTCCTTCTTCTTCCCCCAGCTTTATGTGCTGAGCATGACGTCATATGGTGTGGGATATCCCTTTGGTCAGTTGGGGTCAGCTGTCCCAGCTGTGTCCCCTCCCAACTCCTTGTGCCCCCCCAGCCTACTCACTGGTGGGGTGGTGTGAGAAGCAGAAAAGGCCTTGACTGTGTGTAAGCACTGCTCAGCAATAACTAAAACATCCCTGTGTTATCAAGCCTGTTTTCAGCACAAACTCAAAACATAGCCCCATACTAGCTACTATGAAGAAAATTAACTCTATCCCAGCCAAAACCAGCACAGCTGGGCAATATTCTCTTTTCTAATAGCACAGCCTGGATGAGTATCAATAGGTGCTCTGATAACCTGTTGCTAAAGGTTTGCTAATCGCTCAACTATTTTTAAATGTGATTTTCTTTATGCTGAAGGACAGTCCACTTCGAGGTAAGGTGGGCACCTGAGGGTATTTCTGGGTACCCGTTTTTGTGTCTGAATAAGACTGCTGCTGATATTTAAGGGGTTGTGATGGTGGTGGTCTTATGGCCAAAATGGAAGGACCAAATACTGATTGGTACAATATAGCTCTTGGAAGCAAGAGCTGGTGGTTATTTTTCACACTTTCAAGGCTTTCCTGATGGACACGCTACCTTTAGCTCCATTTTTGTGCAATCTGTGTGGGCACRCTCAAGTTCTGCTTACCAAAGCTCCCTTCCTGCAAAAGTTGACTTTCTTTTTCCATTTCGAGGAAAGAATGTCTTTTCATAGACGATGGGAATGTGGGCAATAAATGCTGCAGCAGAAGATTTGAAAGCTTGTCTCTATAAATGGTAAGGGCAAATTCAGCATTTAAAAAAAAAAAATAATTAACGTACATCTTGGTGGAGGCTTGGGTTTCATTTGTGTGGTTGTATGAATGCAAGCAAGAAGCCATGTCATTTCTAAAGAACTCCACAGCCCAGCTTTGCTTTTCCCTAGCAAAGCTAAATATATTGTACAGCGTCCGAGACCTCTTTTTCTCTACGCTGGAGAATTTTCTCTTCTTTATACTTTGCTCCACTTTACCGCAGAAGGCTTCCTTTGAATCATGCAAGACCTGATTAATCCCTTATTCCCATATAGATGTGGGATCAACTCATCACCATATTTTAAGCTAATAAATTGAGCTCCTGCAGGTTATCGCATGGGGTTCTTCCAGAGACAATCCTTACCATGTAAAAAGGTTAATTTTGCTTTTCGTGATTATTAAAGATCTGGGGCACCATTTGCAARAGTATGTCCCGAATGCTTTTTAAAACCATCTCTTCCAAAAAGAKTTGTCTAGCTCTCTGTATTATTTGATCTCTTATCTGTTACCTTCACTGTCGAAAATGCATTGCTGCATTTCAGCGATAACCTTATTCCTGTATATCTGAAGCTGTATTGCTTTAGGTTTCTGTAGTGCCTTTCRTCGTAGCATCTCCAGCAGCTTTGCAAGCATGCTGGAAAGTAGATCAGTCTTATTCTCATTTATAATATAGAGGCTGAGTCTTTAGGTTTCTCTGTAACCAATTTTTTGTTGTCCGCAGTCAGAGCCACTTGCAAACAAGTTGCTGATTTCTCAGCTTCATTTTGCAGTTAGGAACCTCCCCCTCCTTTCCCCTGAGCCATTGCAAACTACTTCTGAGATGTTTGAGGAGAGGCCTCCTGTCATATCAGCTGGTACCTAACTTGCACGTTGGGGTTTTTTTCTGTTGTTCTCTACAAAGTCCCTTCATCTGTGTTTCCAGGAACACTCAGCACCGCATAGAGTGGGAAGTAGAATGTGAAAAATTATCTCAAATGCAGCAATTAAACTTGACCTTTCCTTGTGTTTGTTTTTCTTCGCTTTTTATAATTATTTTTTTAAGTTCCTAGAGTTGCCTAGGAGAGGCTGATCCATTGGTTGGAGGTGAAGGAGCAGTCCTGCAGGAGGTCCTTCACTGGTCCTTGTTATAACTCATGCTCTTGTCGAATTCATTGCCTTTACCAAAGTGCTCCAAGAATCGTTTTGAACGGTTTACCCAGAAGCTGTCTGCTTCCATCACATTCCCATCGTGAAGTACCCTTATCTTTTATGAGTGGTCTGCCGTTAAATTCAGCTGGCCCCCCACCTCTCTGTACACCGCCCTGCCCATTTCCYCTCCTCTCTCCCTTGCATATTGCAAGGGTCATCAGCAGAAGTATAGCAGCGGTTGCCTTTCCTTGCAGATCACAAGTAAAATATTGGAAAATAACCTGTTTATGGCAGATATCCCAGAAGGATCGGTATTCTKGAATTTCTCTAGAAACTGCGGATACTCTGACCCCTTACAGAGTACTGGGTGTTTTATAATGGTAATGGATGTGTACAAGGAGGCTTAGGATTACTGAAACATGAGATCTGTGGTGCACTCTGCACCGGTCTCTTGGAAGAAGAACTAGAAAACAACATTTTGGTTAGGCAAAATAGGTGGCGTTTTGAGGCGTAGTTTCRAATGGTTCTTGAATAGGCAGAGTAAGAAAAACTTCTATGAAATTTGTAGCAGTTTAAACATGGTAGAGTTGATTGAGGTCATTGTATCCCATTTTAAGCTACTTTTATAATAGTTTTTGTAGACCATATTAGGTATCTGCAAGAGCCATCCACAAGAGCATCTACTCCTGTGGCTCTACTCTGCTTCTCTTTTTTCCACTTACTGTATGGTAATAACTACCCAATTACCCTCGAAAGGAAGGGGAAGAGTGTTTCTAAGGGTCCCATGTCCATATGATAACAGAGATTTTGTCAGATGAAAATGTCCAGATGAATTTAGGACGTGGATCGTGCACACAGCCTACCCATTTCATGCTCTCTCTGAAATGTTTGACTCCAAATCTGGCAACCAGAGAGGATTTACAAGATTGAGTAAGACCAGTTTCCCAGGACTAGGGAAGTGATCGTACCCCTGTACTCGGCACTGGTGAGGCCGCACCTCGAATACTGTGTTCAGTTTTGGGCCCCTCACTACAAGAAGGACATTGAGGTGCTGGAGCGTGTCCAGAGAAGGGCAACAAGGCTGGTGAAGGGTCTGGAGCACAGGTCTTATGAGGAGCGGCTGAGGGAGCTGGGGTTGTTTAGCCTGGA
>JASVER010000139.1:1758365-1771720 GCA_030449065.1 Oceanodroma leucorhoa
GATAGGACGAGAGGAAATGGCCTCAAGTTGCGCCAGGGGAGGTTTAGATTGGATATTAGGAAAAATTTCTTCACCAAAAGGGTTGTCAAGCATTGGAAGAGGCTGCTCAGGGAAGTGGTTGAGTCACCATCCCTGGAGGTGTTTAAAAGATGTGTAGATGTGGCGCTTCGGGACATGGTTTAGTGATGGACTTGGCAGTGCTRGGTTAACGGTTGGACTTGATGATCTTAGAGGTCTTTTCCAACCTAAATGATTCTATGATTCTCTGGTTGGACTTTATATGTGATCTAGAGGAGCTACATGGAAGTCCTTTGGACTTCTAGATGCCTTTAAAATTTCAYGTTTTAGATTGCTAGGCAGAAAGGCTTGGCGTCATGGTGTCCTTAGAAAAAGACAAAGTAGTCCATAGGGTGCAGGCTGAAAAACACTAAGCTGAAGTAATTTGAAMTGAAGTGGAAAGCATCTAGTGCTCTCAGTAAATTTTGGTATAGGCCCCTGTTGCCTGTAAATAACTATATGCCACTGCTTGCAGCTAGGTTGGAAAGTTGKGCTCCAAACACGTTCCTGAGAAGCAATCTGCTTTATTTTCTGGCCAAAAGATATCAACGTCTATTCCATTTTTGGTCCATTTCTGCTGCTTCTAGAAACAGTGATGATGTGTTGATTCACAGAACATGCACTTACTGTGGATTGCAAAGGCCTGACATCTACCGATGCATTAAAATGTCCCTGTTAAGCATTAAAATGTGCTTTGTTTGGATGTACATATTAAAATTGGTTTTCTCCATTTCCTCCAACTCAAAAAGAGAGAATTACAAAGTTGTAAACAACTACAACTCCGTTCATAAATTGAATGATAAATAACTAAATCTAGAGAAGTTTGCTTTTCCCTGCCACAAAGTTGTAGTTGCTTTTTGGGGTGGGACGTAACCCCAGTGTAAATTAAGAAGTTTGCTAGTTATATCTAACCTGTTTGGAAAGTTAATGCATGAAAATAAAAAGTAGAAGTATCAGACTCCTTTGAGATATGTACTGTCCACACTCCTGTCCCTCCTTTGTGTAGAGTTACAGTCTTGGACATGAATAGTTGTCCAGAGCGGTACATCTCAGCAACAAGTCTAATAAGGATATTTAATCAATGTAATAATATACAGATGAAGGTCAGCAGTGCTGCACTGGAAAGAATACAGATCATGCTGTTTAGAAGGGCTGCAAGATAGGTTGCAAACTACAAGTCAGATTTATTTCTTTGAAAATAATTATCATCCTTGTAGGCAAGAGAAGGTGCCTGTAGAGAGCTCTGTCCATGGCAGACTTGCTGTTTTAAAGACTCTGCACTCATTTTAAATAACATAATTCCATGCCAAAAAGCTATTGCTCTTAGGTAGTTCAAAAGTTGATTTTTTTTTTTGCCTTTTTTTTTTTTTTTAATCAATTAGCAGAATAAAAATGTCGCTGCTATATATAGGCTGTAGAAACTCAATGTTAGTTTTCGACAGGATGCTCTTCTAAGAGAACACAGCTAAGGATGGAGCCGCTGAAGGAGGCGGATGGATGCTGAGCTGCYGGTTGGAAATAGCCAAATTCAGCGTTTGATTATTATTTTTTACCATATTACGTCATCGCTCCCCAAACTTCAGTTCCTCTGTCCTTTGTGTGCTGTAGATTGTCAATTTAAATAGCATCCTCTTTTTGTGCTTGGGGAGAGGGGGAGGTTGAGAGATTCCCCTTTGAGTTGCCTCAGATTTGTGGGGTTTTTCAGAGCATGAATGCTCAGCCCAGGGATGTCTGTCAGGAGGAAAGTGGTTTTGGTGGCTGAGTATACAAWGCTTTTGTTATAGTATCTTTGTCTTTTAATTCCTATTGTGAAAGGCTTGTTCCTCCTGTTAAACACGTGGCTTTTTGGCAGCACAGCTACCTTCATGTGACAGCAGGCAGATAAGCTCGAGGGCAGGTAGTGAAGGTTTACTGCAAGCAGATACTGCTCTCAGCCCACCAAAATATTCTCATCTTGCAAATAATCCGCATGTTTTTCTCTCTCTACCCATGAAACATAAACCCCAGCTTTTCCTTGACCCTGGTATTTTCCCATGTGAGTATTTGCATCCCTCCACCTAACTGCACACCACTTCGCACAGATGTGGCATATAAAATCTTACTTTCTTGCCTTCAGAAAGGCCGTCCCTTGGTTTGTCTTGCTAGCTGTTGCCTTAAGAAGCAAACCTGGACATCCGTGGTGCATGCTTGCACCTTGCAAGGATGCTGGAAAAGGATGATGCTGGTAGTGATCAATTAGGATTAGCCCGTCTGCAAYTGCAGAGTTGATACTGGGAGCGAGTTATTCCTGGAAGAGATGAATGGGGGAGGAATACTTATATAGATCTGGTGATTGCATGGCTGCTGGTAACATGGATTCAGATGGCTGGTCCCAAACAGGCTGGAGATTGGAGCTTGGGGGTTGAAGTGTTGGAGCAGCGAGGGATAAGCGACGATTTACTGGGCRCAAGGTGGAGGCCAGTTTCTGTGTTTGCTTGAATAGTTGTTTTGGTTTTTTATTGGTTTGGTTTKGGGCTTTTTTGAGAACTCCTATGTTTGCTGGGAAGTGCTGCTGCGGGAAGCTGCAGATGCGAGTTCACATCTGCAGATCCCTGTAGCTGTGTGTTTGCATGCTTAAACTTCGTTTGCACTGAAAATGTGATCGTGGGTCCGCATGTGTTCATGTGGTTATGGGGGAGATTTTATTTGCTACTTGAAAAAGACGATTTCTGCTGAGGAAGTCAAACTGGTAATGGATAGGCTTCCTTGCCACTGGTGCACCTTGGAGATGCAGCTTTTGAACCTTTCACCTCCTACCCCACCATCCCTTTGCCCTCGTCCCTTGTTTGCTTTTTTTTATATCTAAAAGTAGACAAGGATAAAAATCTTGGAAATAAGTAAAACAGGTTGCTGGGGAATAGCCAGCTGTTACCCACAGCAGGCAGGATTAAAGTGCATCTGGCTTTTAGTCCCTCCCTGGTCTGGAAAACGATTCATTTCATCCCAAAGCAGATAGCCAAAATAAAGTGCTTGGCTCCATCAAAGGTTGCAACAAGTGGAAGAAAGCGAGAAAGTCAAGATTTAAACTACCTGATATTATTCACCTTCCGCTTTCATAGTCATAGGCTAATGTATTTATATATTTTGTGTTGTGTGGTGAGCGAGAGGGGTTATTCTGTGAAATAGTTCCTTGTCAGGAGAAAAATCTATGTGAAGGGAATGTGCTAATGCTGTTTCCATGTGGGACGTCTTTATGGTTCTCCCACCCCCACCAGGACACACATGCAGAGCCCCAGCCAAACAACAAAAACACTTGTTTTTCAGCTTAAAGGTCAAAGCACGGTTTATCCACCCTTTAGAGGATAAGGAATTTGCTATTTTGATTTTGGATGTTTCTATTGCATCACCATCCTTGTTACCCGAGAGATAAAATCCAAGGGCGATTCAACTTGGGGGGDGGGGGGGAGGGAAGAAAAAGGAAAAAAGAAAGAAAAAAAAAAAGGAGTTTTCAGTTTGTATATTTAAGTGGTGGAGCTGATGTCTTGGTGGGGAGGTTATCACAACTCCAGAGCACCTATTGCAAGTCAAAACCTTTCTGRTACATATCGATGCCAGGGATTGTCCAGTTCCTTGTGATGCACGCGAATGAACGTGGCTCTTGTTATAAATGGGCTTTTCCTTGAGACTTTTACAAAAGGGGCATGGCAGAAGATTTGGTTATTTTGTGGTTTCACCACTGATGCTTCTCATCTCTGCATCCCCAACTGGTGTTTGGGGAGACGTTTGCAGTGTGAGTATGGTGGGTTGTGTACGCTGTGCTCTACAGCTCCCCTCCCTCAAGGAGGGCTCCCAGGTTGCTGTGCTGGAGCGTCGTCTCTTTGTCCCACCAGCCCCGTGTTGTGGAAGGTTTCTTCATTAGCCCAGCCTGACAAAATGCTAAATTGCTCTTGGGTTTAAGGGATGCAGTGTGCTTCCTCTGGCTGCAGGATGCTCTTTTAAAAGCGAAATACTCACATGAAAACTTCTCAAATCCTACTGCATCCAAGGTTTGGTCTGTCGTTTTCTTCCGTCTGTGGATCTCTGTTGATTGTGGAATATCTCCTTAGGTTTTTTGGGTTTGTTTTTTTTTCCTTGCCCATCTCCCCCAGTGCTATATGCTACAGCTGATCTGGAATGTGCAAACTGTTCTTCAGCTGAAAGAGCACCAGATGAGATTTGTGCTTTGCAGCCAGGCCGTTGTCCTTAACCAACTGGAAAGGGTTCACCATTGACCCATGGCGCCAAGACTGAGTGTGCCTCCCCTGTATGCCATGGCTTTTCAGCTGGCTGGTGCTTCTGACCATTGGCTTTTCTCTCAGGGAGCTTACAGCTTGGTTTCCACTAGCTGTGGCCAGTTTTATAACCATCGGGTTGTAACGGTACCACTGATGGTCTCACACGGTGGAGCTATGGAACGGCTCTTGGGGTAAACCGTGTCCAGGGAGAAGTGTCTTGAGATGGAGATGAAGTCTTCAGGTGGGAAGGTCCATCTGGAGAAACGTGCCCTGGTAGACCTCATACTCTTGTTGGGATGCGTTTGCGATGCTTACGTGCCTGGTTGTTCCCATGTGCAGTGCCATTTCCCCAAAGGCGCCCCGTGTCTTGTCTTTCTGTGACAACTTCTGACCCTGTTGGGAGGTGACACATCATCTTGATGTCTGCCAGGCAGCTGGCACTGAGGGCCCTGAGCCCACTTTGCAGGACCTACTTGCAACTGTAATTTAGACACCAGCAAGATGATGGTGATTGCTGGAGAACTATGTAAACCCATAGAATTTTATTGTTCAAGTCAAAATAGAGAGAGGCAGTGGGGGTGGTTGGCTGGGTGGAGTTAATTAATTCATAATTTATGGCTTGTTTGCTGTTTTCCTGRGTGTGAATTAGCAGGATTTTTCTTTAAACCCTGTTTGAACTTGGTTATCCTCAATTGCTTCCTCTAAAAATTTCTCTGAGCTCATATCATGATAGATTATTCGCGAGCAGTTCACTGCCGGTAGCAGATATCTTAAAATGGAAACATTTTGCCTGAAAATGCAAGTGATGCTGTACACTCRTGTTGCCTGGCTGGACAGATACGAATTACAGTTCTAGATTGCTCTTGACCTTGTGATAGGATGTGCCTCGCTGTTTACTGAACCTGGATGCTGTTATGGAAGATGCTGCTCGTAAATGAGTTTGGGAGAGTGTCGCAGAAGGCAGGGCGGCAGAAAGGCTTCCCGAGCAAGGCAACATCCCCGTGGGTATTTGAGATGATTGCTCAGAAGTTTTGTCCTTGCCTTGCTCTTGTTGTTGGCTTGTTCATGCGTGTATTTTTATTTTGCTCAAAAGTTCATTGAAGGCTTTGCTGGAAGAGCCCCTTCAGCCATAACCTTTAAAACTGCCATCTAAAGTAYGGTGGGAGTCAGAAAAGTGACTCTCTGGAAGTGACAYGGTGGCACGCAGTCGAGGATTTCATCCCTCTCTGTTCTCCAAGTGTGCCCTGTTCATGCAGTGAAAATCTGAATTTAATTTCTATTCCCCACCCCCCCCCCCCGCCTCTAAAATGTCGGTGCTCCACATCCACCCTGAGATCTTGGCACTTCTTCTGATGAAGTTCAAGGCAGAGCAGCCTCCTGTCTCCACTGCAGCACTCACTTTTGCTCCGCCAACGGGAGCAAGTGCTGGTTTTCATRGGAAAAAGTTAATGGCTGTGACTCGGAGGAAGCAGATGCATTTGGTAAACGGTGTTTTACGCAGTCGGGCTTTTGCTGCAGGAACCCACCTGCAGCGGGGGCCGCAGGTGTAGCACCAGCGTCCGAACGGCCCCGTGTCCTGCAAAACTCACCTTCGCAGAGAAACACACCTTGCTGTGCTCATCGGTTCTTCTCTAAYGAAAGCTCTGCTGCGTTTCATCTGCACCACGCTTGGCCAGGGGGACCGAAAGAGCTTCTCTCCATTGTCCGGTTGGTGTRAGCCGTGATGCTCGGGACAGGCAGCTCCTGCCCCTGATGCTGAAGGTGTTGGAGGCTGGAGCTGCGCTGGCGAAGCCCACGGGAGTAACAGGATTTATTCAAGGCAGGCGTGTGCTGCTGAGTACCTGATCTTTCTGTCCTTGTCCCCTGCAGCTCTGTAATAGATTGGCTTAGGTGTTATAATTGCATTACACCTCCCTCCCCCTTCTGTTTCCCTCCCTGCTCCTTCCACCCATCTTCTGTGTTTAATACATGCAAGTTCTGCTGCCAAGGAGACTCGGAAAAAAAATAAAAAACCCAAAGTGATAGAGACAGGAGGGGAATCCCATTGCTCTTTGCATCATTCCCACCCATTTTTTGGGAGAGGATGGAAAATCTCCTTGCAGTTAACATGTTTTCAGCTGTGCAATAGGGCTTTGTAAATGCAGCCAGTGAATGGGGTGGGAAGAGAGCCGGGACGTTCCCTTGCTCTGCTTGAGCATCCCAGGTGACCAAGGATGAGGGTGAGTGGGGAGCAGAGGGTCTGTCTGGTTAACCTGCTGGTACTCAAGCCGTTAAACCAAACATGTTCAGTATGAAGTTACCAAAATATCTGTTTATACTGCACACATTTTATTTATTATATTTTATATATAGGATATATATTTTATATATTGTATTTGCACACATTTATTTACTTATTCATTTTTATTCGCTTCCCTGTTGATTTGAATCCACTTGTATGTTGGTGCTGCTTGGTCCTTCTCTGCAGCGTGCTCTTCTGTGCAGCTCTGCACGAGGTGATGCACATTGAGCTTGGAGCTATAGCTGGGAGGGTAATTGGTGCCAAAATAAATCACAGGTGATTGCTCGGTGCAGCGTGACTGGTTGAGAAATACAACCTTTCCTTATTTTTGGTGGCTTGTTTGTTGTCATTAGTTCTCTGTACTTTTTTGTTTGTTTTGTTTTATTTTACTTGTATGCAGAGCAAAATAAGGACAGAGGAGTGCAGCTCCTCTGAACGTGAACAAATCCCAAGAAGTTTCCCAGGAGCAAGAAATATCGGCATTTGCCAGCACCTGCCGTCGTCTGAAGATGTTCCATAGGCAACAACACGACTTGCTTTGTTGCTTCTGTCTCATCAGCAGGTTTTTAATTAATATGGAAAAGGTCTTAGATAAAGCTTTTTCCTTCTTATTTTTTTTATTCCACTCCCCATCTGTCAATATAGAACTGGTGAAAGCTTCGGGCCATGAAAAATGCCCTGAAGATTGGGACGGCAGCCAGRCCAAGGACGGGAGTTGCCTTTCTAATTACTTCTTTTCCATCTCCAATTCTATTCCTGTTGGTCCAGCACCTTTAAGAAACTGCCTCTRCAGTGTGTTGATTTTTTTTTTTAACTCAGAATAATCTTTAATAATCCCTGTCATTTCATATTTATACGACACTTTTTATCTGGCCACATTCACATACATTCACCCATCACATACAGAAACAGCGATTCTGTCAGGGGAAGAAACAACATACCGAAGGCTGGATTTTCTTTTTTAATTGAGGTTTCTAACCTTAATTACAGCAGACTATTGGTCCAGCAAACTTTTTGCTTCAGGAGGAATTCATCGACAACATTTTCACCTCATTGAAAGACATAAAAATGAAACCCCGGACATTTTGTTCTTGTTTGCTAATGCAGAGAAACAGCAATTTGGAGTATGAATAATGTAAAAGGGATGCGGTAGTTTGTGGGAGAAGTGAGCCAATTCTGCTCGCTGAAGCAGGCTGAAAGTTCATCCAGGAAGAAGCACCTCTCGCCATGAATGAGCTAAGAAAAATGCATTTGGATGTTACTTTTAATAACAGACGTGACATTTCGGAGCTCCTGGATGGCTGTGTGGGAATCAAGGCATATGCAGAAAGGCTGTAAAATGGAGCTATTCACTAATAAAAAGTAGTATTAGAGGTGGTCTTCCATTTGAAGTTCTGGAGAGGTTCTTAATGGAAGTGAGAGAGATTTGGGCTCTTCTGATTACTCTGTATACTCACTACTGCATCTTCCCATCAAAATATGKCTTTTTTCTGAGCAACCATGCAAGAAAGAAGAAAGAAAACGATACATACAAAGGCTGATAGTTTTATGAATCATGAATTTGTTGAGTATGGCTAAAACTTGTGATTTTTACAGGAACAGAGAGGAAAGAGGGATGGTACAGTGACAACCTGTGGAGGCTGGAAGGTTATTTTTCTTTTTTTCTTTCTTTTTCTTTTTTTTTTCCCCCCCCCCTAATTTCATTTTCCCCCATCCTTGTCTCTGCTTTCTCAAGGATGTAGTTTCTGTGCGGTCTTTGGGATCGTTGTGCTGCTTGGGAGGTTACTGGCATCTCTGAGCACCTCTGGTGAGCAGCGATGCGGGAGTGCAGCTGCTCAGCAGGCATTAAATATAGCGGCAAACAGAGGCTGGCGAGTTAGGTACTGCTTGTCTGGAGCCTTGTGATCTGAATCAGTGTCTTTCTACAGATTTAAAATACTCAGTTTAGCTGAGCACTTAGCTTTCACAATGGTCTCTTGRGGTTTTTTTGAGCATTAAAGGATGGTAAAACTACCAATTTTGACGCGTTTGCTTAATTATTTGGACTCCTGCAAATGAATTGAGTTTTGCATGAAACGCCGTTTCACACAGGGCGTTGGTTGGCGGCATCTTCGTGGTAAGGGTTTTCGTTAAACCCCCTTTTCCTTCCTCTGCTCTGTGACCTGGTTAGTGGCTCTGGGGCGGGCAGTGCTGCKGCATAGCTGGGGCTGCGCGCGGTGGAGACACGGACCACGGCTGTAGGGAGAAGGGGGAGAGCAGACATGTCCTCAGCGAAATTTCATCCTGCTTTTCTTTTGCCTTTTTCCTTTCCCTTTCCCTTTCTCTCCAGGGGAAGTAGGGGAGAGGGATGTGCGTGTAGAAGGTGTTGGTCTGAAGGGCGTAGGATGGAGCCATGCGTTGCGCTTTTGCCCCCAGGTATGCGCTGTCTTGCTCTTCAGCATGTTGGCACAGCAGGGAGGTAAGGATGGGGATGCTTCGCCGCTCCCTGTGGTGCTTGCCGCTTGCTTTGCTGTCCTCTTGCAGGCTGGAAAACACAATCTTATATGGGGTAGCTCTCCGGCCAGCAACGGTACATCAACATCTGGAGCTTCGTCGTCGCTGCTCCATCAGCAGCTTCCTGCATGGTTGTTTTTCGGATGCCCTTCTTCGCCAATCCCCAACCTCCAATCGTCTTCACTGCTGATAAAAATTAATTACCGCTTAAAATTTAAAAATCTGTCTATCATGTGGTGGTGGTGCATGAGAGCTAAACGTGGTGAAGAGGAGAAACTGGGGGATTCTGCTTTTGAGAAGGAATTTGGCAGGACTAGTGTTAATGGATGAGTCACCTGATGGAGATGTTAAAACCACTGTCACTAACTTACTTAGCAAAGAGCGAGCTGATAAAAGGTGAGTGGAAGGTACCGTGTGTCAGAGAAGTCAGAACTTGGAGTGGAATTTGAGCTGAAAATTACAAGATACCGATTGCTRTGGATTGGGTTTTTCAACCTTCCCTCAGTACTCTTTCCCATCTGGAGGTTGCTGGGGGTAGAGAAATCAAAGCAGGTTATGCAGGCTTTTTGTAGTCTGCAAGGAAAAAAAAAAMCAAACAACAAAAACCCCCAAAGCCCCCCCCAAAAAACATATCTTCTTGTAGTCAATAATAATTCTCACTCGTTTCTGCAGACCGTAGACTACCACGCTTAATAGGGACAATGTGTTACAACCCACACAAGGTAATTGTGCACCTCCTCAYATAATACATAATCTAGCGTAAAACTATCCAGAAATGTGGGTTCAGGGAAAGAAGGCGACGGTGGCGTGTTGGAACAGGAAGACAGTAAATTCAGAGGAGAGGGGAGGTGTGCACGCACCTCCAGCAATGGACATGGCAACCGGTGAGACAAACTGCAGAAGGAATTAGTGGATTCAGTAATTTTTGATACTCTTGCAGRGGGCTGGACTTTTTCTTTGGAAGATACCTTGTGTTCACACAAATGAGTTAAAGGACAATAAATGGGAATTGGACAACCTTTTAATGTTGTAGAAGAGAGCAAAATAAACTGTCTGTTTTAAATTTAAGTTTGTAAAATCCTGSAGTGAAACTGCTCGGACTGATTTCATCGGACCAAGGGAAGTTGTGCTGCRTGTAGCTAGAATGGCACTTAAATAACCCATTAAATATCCATGTTTTAAGAATCAAAAGTGGTGATTTTATGTGCCTTTTGTACTATGGCCCATATAATCCCTTACAGGTAGACATAACATAGATGAATAAGAAAATTTTTCCTATTAACTTGCTTTTAAGGTGGATGAATCTGAACTTGAGCAATTTGCAGTAGAACAGGTCTGAGTAGCCATCATTTGCACATTAATAGCCAAAATCAAAGCTTGGGTGAATGCAGATTTGTGTGTTTCGGTTGGTTTTTTTTTTTTTTTGTATCTCTGCTATTTTATGCTGTTATGGTCTTTCAGTATTTTTTTTTTGGTGTGTGTGCAATTCTTTGTAGCTCCATTTTGCCATTTTTTTTAAAAAAAGACAACCTGGGGATTCCAGGTGCTGTATAAACACAGGAGAAAAAGGCAGCTTCCATGTGAAAGTGTTCATTTCAGATGGTGGAGGAACATTTTAAGGGGTGCTCATATGTTGARTATCTTGATGTTGCAAGAGAGGAAGGGGTATGTTGCAAAGGGCTTTGCAAGTGGGAAATACTGTCTTATAAGGGAATGGGGAGAAAATGGAAGAATGGCAGGGTTAAATCTCAGGATCAGGAAAACATGATTTTTGCATGAGCCTTCTGGATTGCTGAAAGTGGAGTAAGATGCATATGCCAAAGCGGGAGAAACAGGGGCTGCGATAGTTGGAAGACGAGGTTGTGGGAGCAGCCCTCCTTCCCCATGCCGTGAGCCCACAAACCCCAATGGGCGCTGCAGGAGGTGACCAGGTTCCTGCCAGAACTGGAAATGGAAGAAAATTCCTCTGATCTTGGGTAACACTCGAGATGGTCACCACAACTGAAAAAAAGAAAATAGCTGTATACACGTAAGTGAGTCTGGAAGATGTCTACGTGATTTGTGTCTGTGTGAATCGGGGAAATACTGAGCGGGAAGGAGGAGAGGACACAGCTGGAAGGCTGGAGGAGCAGGCCACAACAAGAGAGTCAATGAACGTGTGAGGCAAGAGCTAGGTCAGGAGAAGAGTCACGAGAACAGGGTTAAGTATTTGGACATTTTTGAACTTGAACATTCTAATTTCACTTTCCAGCTCTGGTGTTTTATACCTGTTGCTGCCTGTGGTGGATTACCCTCTGCAAACAGCCAAGCACCCACCCACCCGCTCATCCCCCACCCCAAACTGGATGGGGGGAGAAAATAAGATGAGAAAGCTCATGGGTTAAGATAAAGTACGGGAGATCACTTACCAATTACCATCATGGGCAAAACAGATTTGACATGGGGAAAATTAATTTATTGYCAATTAAAATAGATTCGGATAGTGAGAAACAAAGATAAAATTAAAATCACACCTTCCCTCCATACCACAGACTTTTTCCCAGGCCAACCTTCACCCCTCCACTCCCGACTCCTCTCCCCCCAAGGGGCGCAGGGGGTGGGGATGGGGGTTGCGGTGGGTCCACCACAGCCCCTCTCGGCCGCTCCCCCCTCCTCACACGTCTCCCTGCCCCAGCGCGGGCCCTTCCCCGGGCTGCAGTCCTTCAGGGACAACCTGCTCCCRCCCGGGCTCTCCACGGCMGCAGCTCCTGCAGGAAAYATCCCCAACACCTGGACATGGACACCCAGCACATGCCCTTTGGTGTTAATCTCATCTAAGGCAGCTTTGAAATAGCCTTGGTGTGGGAAAAGGGACTTTTAAGGGAGTTTTGCTCTTGTCGTTTCTCCTAGGGAGAGCAAGGAGAAGGTCGATATGCCTGTATAACACAGGATCTGCAACTCTTGGTGTGAAGGGACAGGCTTTATAGCCTTTCTGTCCTATTCACTGTATGCCATGTGAAGAACCTTCAAGCTTCATGCCCCATCTCTTTATTTTGGAAAGACTATCTTTCCATCATTGTTCTTGTTCAGGTGTGGMAGGGCCCGCCTGCTAACGTGTCAATGCATATGAAAACATCTCCCTGGAAGGGGGAGAGAGAACCACAAACTGGTTTTAAAAATGAAGATAAAACCCTCTGCCTCCCCTGTGGATGGTTTGAATGAGACAGAGATTTCACCAAGTCCTGGCTTTGCCGTGCAATACCCACTGCAGACCCAGGGGGCCAAGAACACCTCTACAGGGGCAGGAGGGCTGATTTTTATCTAAATTAGAAAATGGGCAAAATAAAAAGAGCAGCAGCAGCAAGAAGCCACAATATGCCTAAAAGTTCCTCTGTCTGCTTTTGAAGCGTCCCCTGATGTGACCATGTCTCCTAGATGGTTGTTCCTACCTGGTCGGATGAAGCTYGCTCCAGGAATCCAGAGCCCTGCCTTACCTTTGCTTGCTCATTTGGATCTGCAAGGCTGAACTTTGGCTTTTCTTTTCCTCTTTTGGGGGACTTAAGGCCCCCTTCCCTTCCCTGGATGTCCCTTGAGCTGTTGCTCATGTGCTGCCCAGCCTGGTAAAATCCCTTCTGGAGCAGCGGGTCCAGCTGTAAAATGAATAAAATGCGACAGTGGTTTTATATAGCACCTTTCAGGCTTCAAGTATCCCATGGCACTCCTCAGAGCAATGAGCTCGAAGCTGTTATGCTGAAAACCAGAGCAGCAGCCCTCAACTTGGGCATGGGCATGGTGGATTTTGACAGATGGAAAGGACTTAGCGGCCTCCCAGGCTGATGTCCAAGAGCATAGAGCTTCCCAGGGCCATGTTCTTCACCATCTGGCCACGTGTCCTGTGTCTCAATGTTTTGGGTTTTTTTTAAGTCATTCCTCTGCTCTCTATCTCCATATCTTTCTATGAGAATGAGTAGGAGATCAAGRTTTGTAGATCAGCATGGTTTGGATGGTGGGCTAGGACTCATTTTGGTTTAGTTCCTGGTTTGTGGGTGGTTTTGAGGCCTCAGGTACCACCAGGAAATAAATATGAGTGCCCTTAAAGTGGGAGAGCAGGGTGGGAAGATTTTCTTAGGTAGGGCCCAAACCTTTGTTGGTGAAAGGCAATGAGAGAACTGTGGAAAGGAGTTGATTTGGCCCAGAAATGGGAAGTTTGGTAAAGAGGGCAGTGAAGGCACCCAGTGTGATGGGAGCAGAGCTGGAGGTGGGTTTGGCAGTGGGAAGGTCCTGCTGATGGG